>BRDA01008074.1:0-11179 GCA_036984385.1 Crenuchus spilurus | reverse complement strand
CAATATTCTGTGAAAAAATCGCAATTAGATATTTTACTCAAATCGTGTAGCCCTAATAAGATGGGGCAAGCTCACAGAGACTTATTCAAAGTGACTTACAGTTCTAACTGCTGCAAAAGTGGCTCTACAAAGCACTGACTTTAGGGGAATTAATAGTTATGCACAATGAAGTTTTCTGTTTTTTGTCCCATTTGTTGTTTGTTTCACAATAAAAAAAGGATATTAAAGTTGTAGGTATTTTCTGTAAATGAAATTGTGCAAACCCTCAAATAATCAATTTTAATTCCAGGTTGTGAGGTAGCAAAACTTAAAAAATACCAAGAGGGATGAACACTTTCACAAGGCACTGTATGTAAGTCTGCAACAATAAAGTTGAATATGGTTATGAACAGGAAAATTAATATGGGTTCACATAATACCTTCACAGATGATTGAAACTGCTCCCATAATGCATCTGGAAAAGCAGCAGATATTGAAAGCAGCAGCTCCACACAGCTCCTGAAAAGCAAAGCAGATAATCACAAATAAATACAGATTCCTCAGGAGAAGAGAGCATTAATTATCCACAACAAGGTTAATAAAGATTATGAAATCACCGACAGACTGTTATACTCTACAGGAAGTGTAGGTGTTGATATTCTACTTCTGTAGAATGTAGCTTCTACTGCTCATTTAAAAAGTGCTCTATAATGTTCATATATGATCCACACAGAATTCTGACCCTCAATCACCTCAAATTAATGGAACTGCTTTCTCCTGCAAAGCACAAACAAAATGCAAATGAAGAGTGAGAATTGATTAATACTGAACTCACAGCGATAGTTTTTCGATGAGGACGCGGGCGTTTTCGCACTGTGGGGAAAAGTATCTGGATGCTCGGGCGAAACTCAGCAGAGCCACAGCATATCCCTCTAAAACAGGCCAGGGTTCTTCATCACTTCTCCATTGTCCCACATACTCCACCAGAGTCTACAGAATCACACAAACAGTCTTCATTACAGAGCTGAGAGAACATCACTCTGCAAGAACTGATTCAACTCTGCCAATCGGAATGCATTACACCGATTATAAAATAGTCCTCAAACATGGACACATTCTGCACACAAAAAAAATTATACAATTCATTATTATTATTAGTGATTGAGATTGACTTTTCAATGACATAGTGGTGTGAAAAAGTGTTTTCCCCCTTCCTGATTTCCTGTTTTTTTGCAAGTTTATCACACTTATATGTTTCAGAACATCAAACCAATTTAAATATTAGTCAAAGACAACACAAGTAAACAATTAAAAACAAGTAAACAAGTAAAATGCTATTTTTAAAAGAAGGTGTTCATTAGAAAAAAAATCCAAACCTACATGGCCCTGTGCGAAAAAGTGATTGCCCCCTAAACCTAATAGCTGGTTGGGCCACCCTTAGCAGCAACAATTGCAACCAGGCGTTTTAGATAACTTGTAATGAGTCTTTTACAGCGTTGTGGAGGAATTGTAGCCCACTCATCTTTGCAGAATTGTTGTAATTCAGCCACATTGGGTTTGAGCATGAATGGCCTTTTTAAGGTCATGCCACAGCATCTCAATGGGATTCAGGTCAGGACCGAGGCCGAATCGAGCAGTGTGGACGAGGCCGAATACCAAAACAAAACTCGCCCTACGACATGCTCCCTAGACCCTACACACTAGCCCTCCAGACTCTCATTTACATCACATTACCTCTCGAATGGCTCACGAGAAGGGTTTTTTTCTGCAAACCTGGGAAATGCAGTGTTGGACATATTTCTAAAAACATCAGCCTAAATACATGAAATTTTACTATTTAAAATATTAAAATGTTTATAAAGGGCTAGTTGAAAGGGTGGACGAGAAAGACGTTTACTGTCGTCGCTTTATTGTTAAAAAATCAGCCGCAGCCACTCCAAAATAACAGGCTAGAGAACCAAGCTAATATGCTAACGCTAACTAGCACGCAGGCAGCATTTAAAAATAGCATTTTGTGTTTACTTGTGTTGTCTTTGACTAATATTTAAATTGGTTTGATGTTCCAAAACATTTAAGCATGACAAACATGCAAAAAAAAAAATAATAATAAAAATAAAAAAAATGAAATCGGGAAGGGGGCAAACACTTTCACACCACTGTATGCTGATATTTAGAGTGAGTGGGTGGGTAGGTAGGTAGGTAGATAAGATAATCCTTTATTAATCCCACAGCGGGGAAATTTGCAATGTTACAGCAGCACAGGAAAGAGACAGAGGAAACATGTCAAGAATATATAGACAATGTATATAAAAAATATATACAAAAAATAAAGAAAATAGAAACAAAAAAATACTAAAAAACAAAAGATATATAATCTAGTCTCGTGAAGCTGAGATCAGAGGAAAAGTGGTTTCCCCTTAAGTGTATGTTGTAACCAGAACAATTTTTATTTTATATATATATATATATATATATATATATATATATATATATATATATAGGAAGCCAAACAGCAGGGCTAAATAGAATTTGTGCTAATGGCACTATTAAAATAAAGTAGTTAAATTGAGATTGTGTTAATGTTATAGCTTTAACTTTGACAGCCATAATTTTTACACACACACACACACACACACACACACACACGCACACACGCACACACGCACACACGCACACACGCACACACGCACACACACACAAAGTCTTCAAAATAGGAGGTCAGATATGACTAACCAGATTAATTACTGTTTTTGATATAAATTATATTACCACATGATATCTCGGAAAATGTGCAAGTTGGGTCACTCGTAAGTGAATGTTCCACTGTATGTGAAATGGTGCTAAATGCACCCGTGTTGCTTAATGTTCAGTAATTCTAAAAATAAATTCCCTCCAAAAACAGGAAAGTCAGGAAATGTGTGTTTCAGTCTTTACTCCTCTACCTTTAATGAGAGATGCCTTGCACAGTCAAGTCTCAACATGAACTATGGATGACTTGCAGGGCTAAATAGAATTTGTGCTAAAGGCACTATTAAAATAAAGTAGTTAAATTGAGATTGCATTAATGTTATAGCTTTAACTTTGACAGCCATATTTTTTACACAAACACACACACTGTAGTCTTCAAAATATGAGGTCAGATATGACTAACCAGATTAATTACTGTTTTTGGTATAAATTATATTACCACATGACAAACAATTTACCAATTGGTGCAGTAGATTCTTAGAAAACCAGCAGATTCAGCATTCGTGATATGCATTTGGGATATCTGGGATATGCATTTTCCATATATTGGAAGCCAAACAGCACCCACTAGTGTCAAAAATTAAGGCTAAAATTGCGGGAATCGAAGAAATAATGCGCCATTCCTGCAATCCCGCACTGAAATTCAGGCCTTTATACACACACACACACGTATATATATACACGTATACACACATATATACACACACACGTATATACACACACGTATACACACACACACGTATATACACATATACACACACACACACACATATACATATATATATAAAATTGTGTGTATGTATGTATGTGTGTATATGCCACCTGATTCACACCTATTTCTTCACAGAATGATTAACCTCACTAATTGAACTCCACACTATTATTTTGAACAAACCCCTTTCAATTAATTATTTAAATACACAGACTCATGAGCATGCATATCACGAATGCTGAGTCTGCTGGTTTTCTAAGAATCTACTGCACCAAATGGTAAATTGTTTGTCATGTGGTAATATAATTTATACCAAAAACAGTAATTAATCTGGTTAGTCATATCTGACCTCCTATTTTAAAGACTACAGTGTGTGTGTTTGTGTAAAAAATATGGCTGTCAAAGTTAAAGCTATAACATTAATGCAATCTCAATTTAACTACTTTATTTTATTAGTGCCATTAGCACAAATTCTATTTAGTCCTGCAAGTCATCCATAGTTCATGTTGAGACTTGACTGTGCAAGGCATCTCTCATTAAAGGTAGAGGAGTAAAGACTGAAACCCACATTTCCTGACTTTCCTGTTTTTGGAGGGAATTTATTTTTAGAATTACTGAACATTAAGAATTAAGCAACATAGGTGCATTTAGCACCATTTCACATACAGTGGAACATTCACTTACGAGTGACCCAACTTGCACATTTTCCGAGATATGATACGTCACACGGTAGATTTCTTGTTTTATGTTGCGAGCCAAGATCAGGAGTTGCAAGCAAGGTTCTTCCATCAGCCACTACGAGTCACTAGCTACCATAAGTGCAGAGATAACTGCAGAGAAGAAGAGGTGGTGCTATGCTTTGTAAACATTTTCTTAACATTTAAATTATTTAAATAATGTATCAAGTGTGTGTGTGTTTATGTGAAACTGGCACTGTGTTTTGCTGACGTGTGAAGCACGTTTAAGTCCAGGTTTTAATAGACGTCTTTTTGAAATTTGCTGCATTACCTCACATGATTAATACCATCATAATTTTTAGATACCGTCACCATATTTAAATACCGGTATACCACCCAAGCCTAGTATACAGTGTACCTTAAAATACCATAAGATTTTACCATAACATCCACCTCTAGCAAAGCTCTAAAAAGTAAATGTAAAACTATACATTTTGTTTCCCTCTGTCTTATAGCAGGTTGTTTCAGTCTTTACAGAAATGCAGATGGACACTGACTGATGTACAGTCATGGCTGAAAGCGTTGGCACCCCTGAATTTTTTCCAGAAAATTATTGCAATTACACATGTTTATTTCCTTTGTATGTATTGGAACACAAAACAGAGGGAAAAAAGGCAAATTTGACAATTTCACACAAAACACACCCTTTGGAAAAAAATAACTGAAATCAATTGCTTCCTATAACCATCATCAAGCTTCTTACACCTCTCAACTGGAATTTTGGACCACTCTTTTTTTGCAAACTGCTCCAAGTCTCTCATATTTGAAGGGTGCCTTCTCCCAACAGCAATTTTAAGATCTCTCCACAGGTGTTCAATGGGATTTAGATCTGGACTCATTGGTGGACACTTTATACCTCTCCAGCGCTTTATTTCCATCCATTTCTGGGTGCTTTCTGAAGTATGTTTGGGGTCATTGTCCTGCTGGAAGACCCATGACCTAGGACGCAAACCCAGCTTTCTGACACTGGGCCCTACATTGCGACCCAAAATTCTTTGGTAATCTTCAGATTTCATGATGCCTTGCACACAGTCAAGGCACCCAGTTCCAGAGGCAGCAAAACAACGCCAAAACATCTTTGAACCTCCACCATATTTGGCTGTAGGTACTGTGTTCTTTTCTTTGTAGGCCTCATTCCATTTTTGGAAACAGTAGAATGATGTGCTTTACCAAAAAGCTCTATCTTGGTCTCATCTGTCCACAAGATGTTTTCCCAGAAGGATTTTGGCTTACTTACATACATTTTGGCAAACTGCAGTCTAGCTTTTTTGTTTCTGTGTCAGTAGTGGGGTCCTCCTGGGTCTCCTGCCATAGCTTTTCATTTCATTCAAATGTCAACGTATAGTTCGAGCTGACACTGGTGCACCCTGCACCTGCAGGACAGCTTGAATTTCTTTGGAATTTGATTGGGGCTGCTTATCCACCATCGGGACTATCCTGCATTGCAACCTTTTATCAATTTTTCTCCTCCGTCCACGTCTAGGGCAATTAGCTACATTGCCATGGGTTGTAAACTTCTTGATTATGTTGCACACCGTTGACAAACGAACATCAAGATCTCTAGAGATGGACTTGTAACCTTGAGATTGTTGATATTTTTCCACAATTTTGGTTCTCAAGTCCTCAGACAGTTCTCTTCTCCTCTTTCTGTTCTCCATGCTTAGTGTGGCAAACAGACACACAATGCAAAGATTGAGTCAACAAAGGAAATAAACATATGTATAACAAAACATGTGTAATTGCAATAATTTTCTGGGAGAAATACTTCATTTTCTGGAAAACATTCAGGGGTGCCAACACTTTCAGCCATGACTGTAAATACGGCTGGCAGTAGAACACCAGAACTCTGAGGACAATGCCAGGTGTGAACGGCTGGTGATCAGACACTTGTTTTAAAATGCAGGTGTGGTCGGGCCACAGAGACTGAATTTGTAAATAACGGGAAAAAAAACATTCTAGCTGAAAAGTACCGGTGTTGGAATTAACTGGTATCGTATAAGTAGTATCACCATCACTCAACACACCAGATAAACATGTTAATATATCTTAACTGCAGTAAAGCACTGCCCATATGAACCACATCAACACCCTAACTGCACAATGTCTCTTTAGCCTCCTGTTCACTTATAAGCTGAGCTAACAGACCATTAAAAAGGCTATAGGTGGACGCTAAAGGCTGAGAATTCCATTACAGCACCATCACAGCAGTGTGTAACATTAGGCTTATTCCACAAAATACTGACGTCTGAACTCTCAAAACAATATTGTGTGTAAAAATCAGTATCAACGCATTTTCTTTTCTGCTGTTTTGTCAAACACTGACTTCTGAACTCTAATTTAAAACAGTACTGTTGAGTTTAAAATGGAAAAAGGTTCATATGTATTTATTTTCTTTGCATTTATTGAGGCTTGAAAACACTATATTGTTCTTTTGACGAGCTGGTCATTTTCTGTAAATAAAAGCTCTAAATGGGAATAGTTAGATTTGGTAGAAATCTCAGTAGTGGATGATATGGTGCTTTATGACAATATGCTACAATATTATGTCTGACATTTGCTCAGAACATAAAAATGAGTCACTATTTGAAAAATACTAACAAAAACTTGTGTACAACTGACGTGTATAACATTTTACGTGCTGTGCTGCACTAAATCCAAATAAACAGGACTAATACACTCGTTTTAATCATATCAGAGAGAGAGAGACAACAGAGCTGTTTTTTGGACACTACCATTGTGGAAGTGACAAGGAAAATTTAAAAATTAAAAGTATTTTTTTACATGATAAAAGAGTGACAAAGAATGTATTGTAGATGGTTCCAAATAGCTCAATATATGATATAAACATGACAATCACAGAACCCTTTTTAAGTGCTGTATAAAACCTCTATGAAAAATCTTCATGGTTCCGTCTTGATTGTATTACTTTTATTTATTGTTTTTTTTTTACAAGTGAAACAACACAGCAGATTAAAAATAGTATAATCAGTCCCGTTTATTTGGATTTAATGCAGCACAGTACATAAAATCACTGAATGAATAGTTTGTTAGATTTTTTTTAATAAGTGACATTTTTATCCGTTTTCTTTTACCCTGATTTTCTCCCCAATGTATTTTAGTGGCCAATTAACCCACCCCTTTTATCAGCTCTCCCCATCACTATTACTTGCAATGTCCCGGACTCTCTTGGGAGGGGGCAGACTGGCAGAGGCCTCTTCCAATACCACTAATGTTAAGCCCCCTTTTATTTCCCAAACTTCCGGCGATACATCACCACCGAGCAGCTAGACAGCTCGGGGGAAACTGCAGAATCCCAGTTCTGATGGTTTGCCCAGCAGACGTCCGAGTCAGTCGACACTGTTTATAGTGCTAGCAAAAGTGCTCCGTCTTACCCACCCAAACAGAGAGCACAGCCAATCCTGCTCTCTCAAGGCCCCGGCTGATTTTTATCTGTTCTAACGGGGCATATTTCAGAAATATATCACTCAGCAGACCATGTCCTGTAAAAAAAACTTAAAAAGCATTATAATATGACATTCTGCTGTATCATCAATTTCTACCAAAGTACAATCAAAATATTCTCATTTAAAGCTTTTATTTATAGAAAATCGGTTTTCAAAACTCAAGTAATGCAAAGAAATCAAGTACATAAAGTTATAAACAAAATGCATTACAATGTAGTACAACCGTAATACTGCAGTAATGAAACTTGCTTACTAAAATAATACTATTTTATTATTTACTAAGGTTACAAAATCAGCCGTATTACCGAAGTGTTACCATTGAAATACCATGGTACTCTTATAAAAAAAAAAGATGTTCAATCAAGTAAAGTGCTCTATAGAACCATGGATACTAAAATAAACAATTTACATGATTAGAGAGTTCTTCAGATAAATTTGTGTTGTAGATGGTTCTGTACAGAATAGGCAATAAACCAAAAATTTACCTATACCAAAATTTATGACAATAACCGATATCATTTTGCCCATATCGGTATTTTAGGTGTCTTAAAAAAATAAAGAAAAGTCGTTTCGTCTTTTTTGGCGGGTATGTTCATGTTTCCTTAAGACGCTGCTCTCTGTGCAGTCTGTAGAGCAGCCTGTAGTCACGTGACTACAGACTGCCCTACCAGTGCAGGCCCTACGGAGAATGGTCTGACTGCAGTGCTGCAGAGCCAGGGATTTACACAGTAGTTTAACGCCAGCAGTTTTACGCCAGTGGCAGCGCATGTGCGGTAAACACATGTAAACTGCGAATGTTAAAAAGAGGTTTGCAACGGTTATATGTGTTGTAATGCATATTTCCATACAAGAAGGAAGATTGTTGCCGATATATGAGCGATGTGACACATGCTGCAACAAATCATTGTCCGTTTTGCTCCATAGAGTATTATAAGCCAACATCAGCCAGTAGGAGTCACCTCAAACTACATTTTAACCGAGCATTTCAAAATAAAGGTAAGTCAGTTAACACAACAATAACAGTCTTTTGAGAACAGTACAACATAGGTTGTACAATAAGTCAACAACATATAATAGTTATCTACAATGCCGAACATGTCATAGCTGTATAGTATATAATTATATAAATATCAGACTAACTATTTAAAAGACTTTGTAACCTGCACGTATGATTAAACCTCAAATTACAGCTTTTAAAACAGTTTACTCAACAAGGTTTATATGCCTTGTCATTTGAGGCTTAATCATATTTATATAATTATACACATCATTAGATATTGTACAATTTATGTTGTACTGTTGTGTCAAAAGCTGGTTACTGTCATTAATAAGCCTTTCAGAGACCTACAATTATTTTTATGGCCGCACACTTTATAGAATTTATTTTCTTATGTTTCAGGATACACTATTCACCGATGTGATGTAGGGCTTTTTGAGGTAAATTCTAAATACCACCTCAGGAGTGAGTGTATTGATGAGGTTAATTGTGTCTTTTCTGTCCAAGACATTTTCTTCATTTATTTATGCTTTAAAAGTTAATTAAAGCGGTAATAAAAAGGGAATTGTACCATCAATATAACTGGTTGTGAAGTATTTATGTTGGCCTAACATTCTTTATTTTTGGGGTGTGTGTGTATTAGTATTATCATCCACTTATCGTTATCGAGGTGAACTGCTCAATATATCGCAATATTGATTTTAGACCATATTGTCCCAGCCCTAATACAGAACCAAGAAAGGTTTCTCTAAATTCACACATTTGACATTGCAACAACTGCAGAACCCTTTTGGATGATAAATATAACCCGTTTTAATAGCTTTTATATAAACCCATCTCCAGCAAACTCTTCTTAAAACATACAGCGCTCTAAAACACTTTCTTTACTAAAGAACCATAATTCATTGTAATAGCATCAAGTTAAAACATGTTTCTACCATGCTGGAGTTACTATAGTACCTTTGTGTTTTTATAATTCAGTGCTGATCATTTTAATAACCTAAGTATTTACAAATATACAATACTATGGTAATGCAAAATAGTTTAATCGATAGTAGCCATTTCCTTTCACAAAACTAGTCATATTACTGCACTATTACCTTTGTAGTACTATCATGGTCATGTCCAAAATTATTGTAAAAACATGCCATTTTGCCATATCTTCCACCTCTAGTAAATTCATTTTAACTCAACAATGCTGTTTTAACTGGGAAAAAAATTACGTTATCTGTCTACAAGACGGATAGTATATATAGTACATTATAGATTATAAAATATATACTGCAGCTTATGTAGTTTATATGTTAATATTGCAGTGTATACTGTATATACACTATCGTTTACATACCACATGGAGTGTTATATTGCATATACTGTTGTTTAAACTGTAGTGTAAATAGTATATATATGTTAATATCACAGTGTATATTGTATATACCGTAACTATGTACTGTTTACATCCGCGCGACCTTTATCTGTGAGGCTAATGCTAACATTAGGACCGATTAGCCTGAACGGGACTTTTCTGATCCACTATAAACAGAACTGAGCTCAGAACCTCACCACTACGGCTTTAAAACCTCATAGAAGCTGTGAGTAAGCGGGGAGGTTCGGTGTCGGTCCGGTTCTGTATTAAACTGTGTCCGTGTTTACAGCCGTTAGCTGCTAGGCTAACCCCCCTCTTTCTCACCGTACAGAAGGCCCGGCTGTACTCCTCCTCTTTCCCGGGCTGCTCCAGTTCCCTCAGCCGGGCCTCCAACGCCTCTAGACAGCTGGTCAGCTCACTGAGGTCGGTCCCGGTGCCTCTGAGCCCCGTCCCGGTGTCAGAATCCAGCCGCAGCTCCTCCTGCTCGTCCGCCATCTTCACATCCCGCTCAGCCGCGTACGCACAGCGGAGCATCACGTGATCCGCCGGACTTGCTTACGTCCGGACGTACTTCGCACGGACTGCTTTTTACGCTAGTGTTCCAACAGGCCCCGCCCATGGGCATTTAGGATGTTTGGTTTCTCACGCCCGTATTCATACAGAGCCCTCTCACCGATGTTAGGGTTGTATTTTCGGAGCAGCTGCTTCTCACACCCGTATTCCGGCAGTTCCACCACTCACATGCGGATCGATCGCCTGCTTCCGTGTTTTGTTTTAATTCAGATCAAAAATCATTCACAAACATTTATGGCATAAGATACAAAAACACTGCAACAATGACTCGAAAGAAATACCATGTGAACAGCAGAGAGAATTCAAATAAAATAAGGGGGTGGTCTTCTGTTACCAAATATTTGTTAAATACAGTTAACAGCTTTTGCACTTTATTAATCTCAGACTGTTCACACCCATATCATAAACATATGTGAGCTGTTCTGTAATGTAAATAAAAGTCTGAAGCAGCACCCATGCGCACTCACAACTATAATAAAAGTCATATTTGTACAGTGTTGCCAGGTTCTCGTTTTATCGGCCAATATGGGGTTTGAAAATGCAGGCAAAGATACTAAAACTTAAGAGGTCAGTAGCACCTTTTATCCCATTGTAATAATAATA
>BRDA01008069.1:38356-86984 GCA_036984385.1 Crenuchus spilurus | reverse complement strand
CAATACCTTTTTACATCAATTATCTAACTTGTTCACAATATAATTAGAGAGAAAATAGTGCCAACAGAGTCCCATGAGCACCAGGGAAGGACTAGGACCAATACAAACTGCTGAGCTTCGGTCTCTGACTTTACATCTACAAGGTGGACCAACCAGGTAGGTGTGTCAGTGATTGGACACAGTGTTTAAAACAGCTCTGCTGTGTCTGAGCCACTCATACCAGAACACGCAGTGTGCCCCACCACCACATTAGTGTCACTGCAGGCCTGAAAATGATCCACCACTACAAAGTGCAACTATATGGTCAACTGGACAGTGAGTGTTTTTAATGTTATGGCTGGAAAGTGAGTATGTGCTCACACAGTGAAGTTATTAAGTTGGTGAAATAACAAAAAAAAGAAAGAAAAAAAAAAAAACACAAAATGGAATCCAGCAGTGAAGCCCTGCAAAATGGAGACGAATGACAAAAATCTCTCATCACTGGTACTGAGATTTAACATTGACTTCTGCTGCCATCTAGTGGTGAATTTACAGACTTACACACTAAAGACTGTCCACTTTATTACGACCACCTTACGACCACCTCCCTCATACATCCTCACTCTGTCCACTTTATTACGACCACCTCCTTTATACATCCTCACTCTGTCCACTTCATTACGACCACCTCCTTTATACATCCTCACTCTGTCCACTTCATTACGACCACCTCCCTTATACATCCTCACACTGTCCACTTCATTACGACCACCTCCCTTACACATCCTCACTCTGTCCACTTTATTACGACCACCTCCCTCATACATCCTCACTCTGTCCACTTTATTACGACCACCTCCTTTATACATCCTCACTCTGTCCACTTTATTACGACCACCTCCCTTATACACCCTCACTCTGTCCACTTTATTACGACCACCTCCTTTATACATCCTCACTCTGTCCACTTTATTACGACCACCTCACTCATACATCCTCACTCTGTCCACTTTATTACGACCACCTCCTTTATACATCCTCACTCTGTCCACTTTATTACGACCACCTCCCTTATACACCCTCACTCTGTCCACTTTATTACGACCACCTCCCTCATACATCCTCACTCTGTCCACTTTATTACGACCACCTCCTTTATACATCCTCACTCTGTCCACTTTATTACGACCACCTCCTTTATACATCCTCACACTGTCCACTTCATTACGACCACCTCCTTTATACATCCTCACACTGTCCACTTCATTACGACCACTTCCCTAATACATCCTCTCACTGTCATCATCTTAAGCCAGTTCAGGGTAGCAGGGAGTCCTCATACACTTCCAATGGGCAATTTGAGGAGCATTCTACTTTGGCCAAAACCAGGACAAGGTGCCTATCCATCGCTGGACACGGACATATATACACACTCAGACCAGAACAACTTAGTCACTAATTCAGCTGAACTGCATGTGCAAACTCCACCCAGACTGGGCAAACCCAAGACCCTAGTGCTGAGAAGCCACCGTGCTGCCCTACTCACTGCCGATTTGATCAGAAACACCTTATACATGCACTTGGATAGTGCAGCTGTAGGTGAGGGGTTTCTGATACAGTGGGAGGAGCTTCAGGTGAGGGTATAATTACAGCATTATTCATTTGTTTTGTTCAGTAAACTTTACAACAGTTCTGGGTGATGATTTTATTCCAAAGTTTTACCTGGCAGGACAAAAGGCAAGTCTGTACAATCTTAAAACCAGAATAACCAAAATAAACTGAGGCGCACAAATATTCTTTAGAAAACACAAAAGCTGTTCAGTACATGAAAAACGAAGATAGGAAAGCTGACCTGGTGTGAATAAAAAACAGACCAGACTACAGGCTCTGAGAGAGAGAGCTAATGATGGGGAAGAAAGAGACACGGCCTATTCTACAGGAAAGAGTCTGTTCTTATCTTCTCTACAGTCTCAGTCTCTCTCTGGTTCTGTCCGACTGTGAGATCCTGGAACAGAAAGAGGTGAGAAGTCCAGTTTCCTGTCAAAGCCTCTTTAACCTGCTGTCCCAGAAACAGCACAGTCCTTATAAAGTCTGTTTATCCTCCGCAATGTAGGGGGCGCTGTGGATTTTCTTCTTCAGTCCAATCCCTGAACTTCATGCTGTTTATAGGACGAGGTCACCAGGTTACCTAAAAAAACAGCACACACACGGTCAGGCACTATTTAAATAAAATACACATTACTGATATACGCTGACCAGCCACAACATTAACACCACCTTCTGTATCTACACTCACTGTCCATTTTAGCTCCACTGAGCAGACAGGTGCACTGTGTAGTTCTACAATTACAGACTGTAGTTCATCCGTTTCTCTGTATACTTTATTTACTTTCACCTGTTCTTCGATGATCAGGACCCTCACAGAGCAGATATTATTTGGGTGGTGGATCGTAGTGTGTGATGGGCTGGTATGACTTGATCAGACACAGCAGAGCTGCTGGAGACTTTACACTCCATGTCCACTGTATTAGACACACTTACCTTGTTGGTCCACCTTAGAGACAGCAGCTCATCTGTTGTTAGTTTGTGTTGATCACCCATACAGTACAACACACACCACCACACCAAGTCTGTGTCACTGCAGTGCTGACAATGATGCACCATCAAAATAATAGCTGCTCTGTGAGGATCCTGACCTTTGAAGAACAGGTGAAAGGAGGCTAATACAGTACACAGAGAAACAGATGGACTACAGTCTGTAACTGTAGAACTACAAAGTGCACCTGTATGCTCAGTGGAGCTGATGACAGAAAGTGGTGTTAATTTATGGCTCATCAATGATTTTAAATCAATGTTTCCAATAAAATGAAATAATAAATTAAAGATAAATGTATAAAAGTCATCTAACATTAGATTTGTACAACGAAACAGCTTAGTGAGACTCTAATTAATATTAGTAATATTATTATTTGAAAAAACACACAATTTTCTGATCTTTAGCAAAAGCAGCAAGCATGCACTCGTACACACACACACACGCGCACACGCACACACACAGGCCTCAGGGACAGTGAGCGGAGCAGGAAGGACAGGGACAAGCTGGAATTAAGTGGATCCAGAACATGAAATCCACTTTCAGACCGGAAACATCTAGACTAACCAGCCAAGACTAGAATAAACTAATCAGGACTGACTACACTGGACTAATTAGTTCTGGACTAACAGGCATGGACAAGCCCATCAGGACTACCACAGTTCTGAATAGAACTTCTTGAATAACACGGTTACATTAAACCTGGACTTATGAGAGATTAGCCGGGACTAACCATCCTGAATTACCTGATTCAGCACTAAGCAGCTTCAACTAACTGGACAAAGTAGTCTGGACTAACTGCCTCTTCACATGTGATGTCTGATGTTAGTTTTGTTGTCTTGCTTCAGTCCATGTTTATAGATAAGTGTATCAGACAGTATCAATAGTCTGAGACAAGTCTATGATGTTTTCTCATACAGTGGTAACCCTACTTATGAGTTTAATCTGTGCAGGAGCCGAGCTCGTTAGCTGGTTTGCTCGTTAGCTGGATGCATTTTCCCCATAAGAATACATGTAAAACTGATTAATCCGTGTCAGCCGGCCAATATACAGTATACTTTAATATGTAAATAATGTGTTTATATGGGTTTTTAAAACATAAACGAGACGACGACGGTGCTCGTGTAGGCTGGCGGCTAAGGAGGACAGGAGGACGGGCGTACGTGTATGGCATGGTTACACTTATCATATGAAAAGTAAAAGTAAAATGTATCTAACTTTCTTGTTCACTACATTTTGCTGTATTTGTGTCACTTTCACTAGCACTTTCACTTTCACTGGACAGCGGTCAAAGGTAATGACTGACCTCTTCTTCTACGCTAGTATCTAGAAGATGCTACGACCGCAGCGCCCCTAGTGGTTCTCATACTTGAACTAATTTACGCTACTCGTTACTTGGAATTTTATTCGTTACCTGGAACAAAAATATTCAGAGATCTCGACTCCTTACCTGGAATACTCGTTAGTAGGGTTACCACTGTATCAGGCGAATTGGTGGACTATAAGCTTCCATTAATTATAAGCTACTAAGCACCAGTTTCATCTAACAACAAAGTTCAGATCTCAAATAAATCTGCTGAGTGACTACAGACATGTTCCTGCCGCTGTGGCTCTAAGCGGTAAGGGCAGGGTGGGTCTGGACCTTGCTCTCGGGGCATCTCTGGAACAGTGTCTGCGATCGAACGGAGGCTTTGGTTGCTGGGAGCGGCAGAGGGCAAGCGTATCGCAGGCTGATCCGGTGGGGTTTTACCTGGCACAGGTGGGGTCTTACCTGGCACTGGCACAGCCTCCGGCCTGCCCTTCACTGCCCCGTCCACAGCCAACCCTCTGTCACTCTCTCTGTCTCCGTACAGTTTGGGTCTAAAAGGAGAATCTTTCTCTTTACCTTTCGATCCCTTCGGACGACCGGCCGTCTTCTTCTTCGACTTGCTGTCACCTTTCACGCCCAGCAGAGGGTGCACTTCTGCAAGTTAAACAGAAAAATAGCTTATTGTGCTGAAAATTTGTTAAACATCAAGTTTGATAATTTTTAAAGGTGATACTGAAAATATTAAAAAAGCAAGGCACTAAATGTGCAGCTATTATAGTAACACTGCATATTAAAGCTGCTCTGACCGTCACTGGGGACGCCCTGTAGCTCAATGGTGGTCATGCGTGCTTTTTTCTTCGGTGGTACTCCATCAGCGGATGGCTGCCTCTGCTTTTTGTCTCCGGTGCCAGTGTGAGCAGAACCATCCTCAGACGGGTTCTGACCTCCACCATCTGGAGGAGGACCAAACGGGTTCTCCTCAGGATCTTCAACTTCAGGGGCAATGGGCAGGTAGAGGAGAGCCTTATAGTCCTCTAACTCTTCGTCACTGAAACGCACACAGATCAGCGCAGGAGGAAGTGATAAACACAGTAATAAATATACAAAAGGATCCATAATGGTGTAATGAGATTATTAGCATCATGCTAATTGTATGCTTAAATGATCACGTCTCTCAGACTACAGTGAGATGATCAGTCCTCTCTAACCTGCTGCAGAATGCTGGTATGGGGTCAACAGAGGTCACGTCCACCTCCTCATCCTCAGCAGCATTTGCCCCTGAACACATACACAAACACACACACAGAATCAATAGGATTCCTCCATTACTCAAATTAATACTATTATTAATCATAATAATAGCACTATAATCACATATAATAGATCTGTTAATAAGCAGCCCAATAATTAGACAGCAGTGCAGTTATAATTCCAGTCAGATAACCATAACAAGAACACAACTAATATTAATTCAATAGATTACTCTACTGCACAGTAATATGTTTTATGCTCCAGAGAGGAGAAATACTCTTCCCTGATTGGCTGGCAGATGTGTATCAAGTCTAACAGGACCCCTATGAAGCAGATCAAGTAAAGAAGTTTAACCCCTGTTCTATAGCAATGCTAATGCTCTGGAAACTATGAATGGTAACAATAATAAACACAGTAAACACCCATTACTACGAAAACCTGTGAGAGAGAGAATCTACAGCAACTGCCAATAATAAACATGCAAAAAATGAAGCTTTTGTGTTGTTTAGATGTTTTATTTGTACACATAAATACAAAAAAAATGTCTAATTGTTGTAACCGGGGGTATAAAGGACAACTGCTTTACAAGCCAAATTTGACTTTATGGGTCAATTATTTAAGTCAATAATGATCATAATGTGTGTGTGTGTGTGTGTGTGTGTGTGTGTAACCTGTCTGCTCAGGTTCACTCTTGTCCTCGTCTTCAATGTCGAATTCTGACTCTCTCTCTTCGTACTCCACGTTCTCGTCCAGCTCTTTAAAGTCTGGAGCAAAGGCACTCCAGTTCTCCTATAGAACCAAAACAACATTTACATCCATATGATTCCATTATTGTGTCACTAATCTGAATTAATAACATTTACATGCACAATATAGCCCACCTGTCAAAAGACACAATATTCTACAGTATCCATATACCAGCAGTTATTTATATTACTAGTATTATTAGACTGAAAGGCCAATGTAGTTCTTTTTGTAAACAGCTGATGTGATGTGACAAGGTTGTAAATACGATAATAAATGATTAAAAGGTAACAGAAGTAATAAACATGTAAAGAGCTGTCAATTCAGTTTTTAACCCACCACTTGGTTCTGGGCCCAAATAGAGACAACTCCACTAGAGATAGAGGCGATGATGGGTCGTACTGGGTGCCACTATAAACACACAAAATAAACAGAATTTATAAAGTTAAAATTAAAATATGAACCACTTCAGTTCTAGATGATACTGATCCATTCCCATCTATACATTCCCATCTATATCTATACAAACACTGTGTATGTGATGTTACTTTGGGGTACTACAATATGTCTAAAATCTATACAAAATACATCCTACATTTTTAAAGTCTAATAATAATAATGATGTGGTTTAGGACACACTATGACTTACTATGAGCTTTAAAAAAAAAAATCTGGAAAACTTGCAAAGCCTCATATAGCTGACTGCAGCATCTGATCTAGAATCAGTCTTATGGCAGCAATTACAGTCACACACATTTCAGTGAAAACACATTAAGGAAATAAATGGACCATCCCTTTAAGAGTTTATCTGTAAGTGTCTTTAAGTCTGTGTTCCTCACCGCCACATCCAACAGCAGTTCTCCCCGTGTTCCGTGGAGGATCTTCACCAGGTTCCCAATACTCTTCTCCCAGATATAGAGTGCGTGCTGGCGTGCAGAACCTGCCACAATATACTCCCCATCTCCGGAAAAACAGCACCGCTTCCACGGGGTTCTGCAGAGGAAACCAGTTTATTCACTGCTTTGTAATGTCATGGAAACAAACACATTTAAATATATCTGCCCTCTTAGCTTACTGCAATTAAGTCCCGCCCATTCAGCATCTCGCAGCTCAGTTATGCTGATTCACACTCAAGTTATTTTTATCAGTTTTAAAACAAAGTATAAAAACTACAGAAGGCAGGAGTAAACAGATGATGCAGTCTCACACAAGGTTATAACTGAGCTTCACTAAAATCAGTTTCTATAGGCAAGCCATGGAGTGTTTAATCAACAGTGTTTACCTGTTGACAAGATCCTGAAGTTTCTGCATTGGCTCTGGCTCTCCATCTCGTCCGCAGGTGAGAATTTCTCTGCCGTCGTAAACTCTGATGATGCGATCGGCTGTGTTAATGAGGAAACAGCTGTATGGAGCAGAACAGGGGGGTTAATTAAACATACAAGTTTAATTACTACTAATTATAGTTCTAATAATACTAATTATTCTCTCGTAATTATGAAACATGAGGTTATTTAAGCACTGATAATACCAACAATATTCACAGAACAGAGTACTGCTACACAACAACAGCACATATTTCCCACACAAAGCTGGTTCACTGTGTAGTAATTATTAGTGCTTCGAAAATCCCTGTTTGCAATCCACTTACTCTCCCAATAAGACTGTTGTAACTAATATGGTGCTAACAGATCAGTGCACCTGACAGGGCTGTGTATGTCTGTTTATACAAGTGAATCAATATTTTATTTAATTTTTAATACCTAACATACCTGCATCCATGTCTGAAAGACACTGTTAAGTCATGCAAGTAATGCTCTACCTGCCCTTCCGTGCAAATTCGATGGACTTGATGGCTGTGGAGTTGCTGGTTCCTGTCGTCACCCGAAATGATGCCACTAAATCCTGCGTGTTTGTGTTCAACACCAGAATCTATTAGAGAAAAACAGAGAATCTATTTACACAGTTACGTAATTTACATGATATAAACAATACACTAATATTACAATAGATATATGACTGAGACTCAAGAGCTAATTGTCAATTGTAGGGAGCGATATGACTTCTATTATTTATTTTAAAAGTGCCCTATAATATTATATAATATTCATATGGTCCACACAGTCATTCTGACAAACTGTAATACTCTACAGGAAGTGTAGGGGGCGATATGACTTCTATTGTTTAAGCAGACTGAAAGTGGCATTGAGTTTGCAGCATATTTTAACTCTATATCAAATAATCTCAGTTAAATATAGATGAATTTTTAGATGTAATATAGAAGAATTATTAGATGTAATATAGAAGTAATAATACATTCAGTTTAAAATAAACATCCCTAAAAAATTATAAATAGCTGTATGAACTGTTTTCTGACCTTGCCCTTGGCATTCCCTGTGTAAATGTAGTCACCCCGCCGGTCAAACGCAGCCACTACGTTAAGGTCTGAATCGTCGTCCACCGGCAGAATCACATGTTTACTGTCTGAGAGTGTGAGCAGAACAGGTGCAGACTTCATTGGACACACCAGCACTTTATCTCTAAGAAATACAGACATAACATAAAATATAACAAACAAATAACTTATACTGACAGATTAGAAGCTCATTCTGAACCACCATATATCAGTAATCTAAATCTACTATAACATTTACAGCTTGTTTATTTAGATGAGCTTCTGTAATAATTCACACCATTCTTTCAGAAATTCTTCCAGAGCTGTTTTCTTTGAACTGATCATAACCAATTTGTAAAATAACTCAATATAATTATCATATGTGAAAAACAAAATTGTGGTTTGTCACTGTCTATATTCCAATATAGTGTACAATTTCATTGTCTGAACAAAATAAAATCATGTAAAAAAAAAGTAAGTGAAACACACTGATGAAATGTGACAGCTCACGCTTCTCTGAATTGTTTCCTACAGGATCCCAAATGGCCTGAATTGAGATTTACACAACAGTGATAATATTAATGTCTAAATTAAATTGCAGTTAAAGTTTCCCTTCCTTACGCATCTCTGGGGTGGTACTGCAGCTTGAGAATTGGTGAGGGAAACCGGAACCTCTGATCACAATCTCCACTCAAAACATCCCACTGCGACACAATGTTATCTGTGGACGCGCTGACCAACTTGTGTCCGTCTCTACTCCAACTGATCAAAACAAACAAACAAATTAATGAACCCAGAGCATGTGTAAATAAGCAAAAAATAAACAATGTTTTAAGTCATTAGCACAAATCAGGATATGCTTAAACATAATTACTTTTTCTGAAGTTTGTAAACAAGAAAATACAAACATCTCTATGAATCCTCGTCGTAGTATTCTGAGGAAGTTAATACAGCACACCAAGGAACTCAACCAGTGGCACAGAAACCCTATCGCCACCTAGTGTTTTTTCAGTGTAATTGCAACGTGTCACAGACATACCAACGCAGATGTATAAATGCATGCTATGCCATAGGCAATGCATTTTCTCGACGCAGAAGTATAAACTGGCCTTAAGAGAGACGAGGAGGATCCTGCTGGCTAATATAAGTAAATCAAATAAGACTTTACATAGTGTCAATCTGTATTTTTAAGATCTAGGAGTACTGAAAATATGCATTACATACTCAAAAAAAAAGTACCAAGTTAAAGTCTAAGACGATTACAATAAAACATGGTTATATTCACCATAGCGAGCAGACGGGGTGTATATGTGCACTGATTATTTTGGCAATGCCACGTGTGAGAAAGTCCCAGATGACAATTCGGCCATCATTACAGCCGACAGCCAGCAGCGTCCCCCAGCGATTAAAGGTGCAGGTCAGAGCCATGCTGATACAATCCAGAGTGCCATCGGCTTCCTGTCAAAATAAAAATAAAGGATAAAGAACAACAATAACTTTCATAACTCACAAAAGGACCCATAGTAAGTAGAGCTGGCTGATATAGGAAAATGCAATATTGCAATACTTCTGGATTTTTTATGATACACAATATGTCTCAATTAGGACTGGGCGATATATCGAGTTTTAAAGAAATATAAATATTGAGATATAATTTTTGGTCCATATTGTCCAGCCCTAGTCTGAATATTATTTTGGACATGTTCTAAATTAGAACATAAATTATGTGTTATTATTATTTAAGTTATAAAATGAAGTCAAAAATGTTACACTAAATCCAAATAAACTAGACTAATAAGGCTCTCACTTTCATCAGACATGTCTTTTGGAAGTGCTCAGAAAAGCACATTGTGACATATTGTGATGTACTTTATCATAACAATAAATATTATCATAGTGCCCAATTCTAATAGCAGTACAGTAAAATTTCTACAGAGAAGAATAATACTTATCTATAACGTGTCTCCCCTCTACCATAATTTATCATTTTTACAGTACCCAGCAGCAAACTATAGTTTACTTAATTTATTATGATATTTCATTAATCTTGTTAATGCACAATGTTATATACAAACTGAAGCCCTTACCTCTGGATAGTTCTGCCCGAACGACTCTGTAACAAAGCAAGCATCAAGACAGTAAGTATGATATTAATAAGATATGAACATGATATTCAGAAATGTACTACAGTAGATCTTTAATACACTGAATGGTCATTATACACCAGTGTGGATGGATGAATGGATGGGTAAATGTATTAATCCAAGAGGCAATGTCATGTATTACAGCAGGTCGAGTATAAAAACAGCAAAATAAAACAAATCAAATATTACCATAAAAAGAATAAGAGATGTATAATGCACATATAACAAAATTAACATGAAAAGTATACTGTGCAGTAATAAGTAATTTGTCTAAATATTATGCAGGTGATTGTGCAGTAATGTAATCACATCCAAAAAATCATAACGTCAAAAGGAATGACAAAATGTCCTAACAGAAGTTAAGTACGAAAATAAAACTCCACAAAGTGTCTTCGCATTGTAAACGACAGTAAGCAGTGACATTTATAGATGTGCAATATGTTTAATATATGTAGTTACACAGACAAAGTGTCAGTACATAGCGTATTATGTGTAGATACACAGAAAAAGTGTCAGTACAGTATGTGTAGCTGCATATACAAAGTGGCAATACATAGTGATATGTATGTGAAGATATATGTTGTAATGTCCCATTGTAATGTCTAGGTCTTAAATGACTTTAAGTCTTATAACACATAATATGCTGGTTATAAAGCCTTAAACTGAGAGACTGATATAAACACTAACATGTAGACTTAACATAGATATTAATGTATAATTATGTGACTAGACAGATAGATCTGGTAGTTTTAAACATCTTTATAACACTAATAGCACTGCGACATTATAAATCAGCTATAAGTACTGTTAATGAGCAGCAAAATGGGTATTTAATGAAATCGTTTGTGTCTGCTACCTATTTACAAACTGTTACACAGACTCACTATTAGCATTATTAGCACTTTCACTCAAAACGGGCTTTTTAGACTGTAAAACAGCATCTTACCGAGCAACTCGAGGTTCATTGCTGACTTTATTAAAACACAATCTAAGTAATAATATCTTTTGTTAACAGAAATACAGTAAATGTGCTGCAAAAAAGCAAATAAAAATCTGACAAAACCAGCAGCGGAAAGCGCCAAGGCCTAGGACCCCAAAACAAAGTGTGTCTGAAAGCGCCTGAACTAAAGGCGGACTATTCAAATAATAAAATACAGTTTTTAAGTGCGATTTATATATAAAAATAAGACACTACCAAATGAAATTAATTCACAACGTATTCTAATATGCCCATAGTTAATCTAAATAGCTTGAGATGGTATTTAAATACATGCGGAATAGGGTCTGAAACAGAAGACCGTCATAAAATAATGCAGTAGTTAATTTTTTTGTGTATTTTGTTATTGCACAGTTGTCTCCCAGCGAGAGTTTTGTAATATATTGTGTAAATAAATAAATAATTAAAAAACCATAAAATAATACAGTATTAAATAATAATGTAAATAATATTATTAAATATTATTATGTTACAGTTAAGCGGTATTCTAAATAATTTGAATCTATTTTTAGTTACATTTGTGTGGTATTAGAATTACTTTATTTTTACTCTAATATATTAACTGAAAAAATGTAATTGTGCAGTTTCCTGAAATCATATCATTTATACTGCAACAAAGCAAAACAGATCCAAAATGGCGCCTAACGGAGAGCCCTTACTGCCCCCCGTGATCATCCGGGCCTCCGGATTAGCAACGAATCAAATACGAGACGAGAGACGGAGGCGGGGTCATGCAGTGCACAAATGTGGCTGTAACGGAGCGAGTATTGCAGGTACGTTAACAGTTGAAGCGTGAATTTAATCATTGAAACTACATAAAACACATCTGATGTTTAAATCACATTAAAACAACTCATAAAGCTCTCTGGGTCCACGCCACATAAACGTGAGTCTGGTCTGGCTGCATCATGGCGGATCGAGCCAATCAAGAACAGGATTTCTACAGCGTGACGTACTCTACCAGAACAGGGGCAGCGTAGATGTAGATTTCTAGAGCAGGAATATTTTTTCCTTTAAAGCAGCATTTAAAGCACTATATGAGACATTTTTGCACTGATATTAATTAGCACAACATATAAATATTGCCTCAATCTCTGTTGTGTACTAATGAAATCAGACCGAGCGGAAATCATGTTATTTGTGTGATCTAGTCTGTATAGATCTAGAAGTTTTGTTTCGTCGCACATGCGCAGAAGCGAAAAGCGTTATGAAACAAGCAGATTTTGGCCCGGTTAAGTTGAACGCAGGAGTTCCCAATATTCCGAGAAAGTGAGAGAATTTGGACCAGGAAAACTACTCTGAAATGGTTTTATCGCTGGCACTTGCTTAAAGATATTTTGTTCTTTACCAGCGCATAAGGTGAGTTATTATTCTTTACCTTTAGTATCCCACAGGAGGAATGTTAACCAACACAGCGTTACATAAGGAGGACAACAATGACCCACATATTACAGGCACTTATTCTGTAAAAAAATGTTCACAACAGTTAAAATTACTGTTTTGGTAAAAGGAGCATTTAATGCCACATGTGTATCATATTTTTTTTATATATTTGACCAAATCTGGGCATTTAAAATGGATCATATCTGGGCATTTACTATTTTAAATGTTCATTCAGTACATTTTATGCTGTATAGATTATATAGTATCACATCTGTCATATTTCAGAACATTTTGTTATAGTGAGGCCACTATTTATTATACAAAAACTATTGAGGTAAAAGTAAAAAGGTAGTAAAAATTGTTAATTAAGTATTAAAAGCAATATTAATGATTAATTTATTGATTAATTTACAGTTTTTCTCCCGTTTTATTGAATATTGTTTTAGATATAGTTTTTATTTTGTTTTGATTTAATCTCTCCTTTAATTTGTTTTTTTTTTTACAAATGAGTACTGTCTAAAAATATATTGTTGATGATTTATTTATTATTATTATTACTACTATTTATTATTATTATTATTTATTATTATTTTTTTATTATAGTTGGATAATAGGATGTAATGCTGTATTATGTAAATATATGCATTGTTTTTGTTTCTGAAGGTTAGACCATGGCTGTAAACTCCATCCACTGGTTCAGAAAGGGTCTGCGGCTGCATGATAATGCCGCCCTGCTGGAGGCTGTGCGGGGTGCTAACACACTGCGCTGTGTCTACTTCCTGGACCCCTGGTTTGCTGGCTCCTCAAACCTGGGCATCAACAGGTGGAGGTGAGTGAGTTGGGGCATATTCTGTATATGTTCCTAATTCATAGTAGATACTGAATAATGCATGGTGGATGCTGGGTAATCACTTGTTTTCGCACAATAGTTCATACTTAATTATATATAAACTATAGAATTACTATGTTGTTAATTAATGTTATTATGCCTGCAGTTTATGTAAGTTAAGATAATAAACACAGTCAATGAACAGAACATCATAGTGATGCAGTGTAAAAAGTTCAGATGGACAGATTGACCCATGGACAGATCTAGATTCTGCAGCTGTTCAGTGTCATCACTGAAACCATGTGTGTTTTATCGAGAGAGAGAGAGAGAGAGAGAGAGAGAGACATGGAGATCTGTTCCATGGGCTCTGCTCTGACGTTTATGACACACACACCATCCATACACAACCCTCACTCTGTGGGAGGAAAGAAGAGAACAGAATGTTTTAAGTGTCTTTAATCTCTAAAATGTGATGGTTTCATATCTCCATTCTTCATGTCTAATTATAAGAGCATATCAGACAGATTACTATATTCTTCATGTAGATACTGGATATAATAACCATTATAAACACTCCCAGAAATAAAGATAGTGGATGGCCACTGGTGCCTTTCCTGTGACTGTGTTGGAACTCTGAAAATTCTGTCTTCAGTATCTTTAGTTGTAGAACAGTATCAGGTTGTGTTGTAATGAATGTATTTTAAATTGTACTGACTTCAAATACATTTACTTTACTTTTAAAAAATCACTTAAAGATTCTAATCTCATCCTTTCACCTGGAAAAGTCAATGTAGAACATATACTATTGGACTTTGGCAGTGTATGTATGCTGTACCTTGTATTCTGACACTGTATTGTGTTAGGTTTATGTTTAGTATTTAATAGAACGGTTTTAACCTAAAAAAAACATGTCTGAAATCTCTCAAAATCCCTGAATACACAGCCGTCTCGCACATACACAATTGGACACATTGACAAAATCCTTGAAAACACAGACGCGACACACACGTGCACACACTCAGACAGCTTTTCTATGAATGGGCCAACCTCATTCTAAAGCTCCTCAGTCCTGATTGGTTAACAGGATAAAGGCTGGGATTGGCTGCAAAGCAGACAGGTATACATCTGTTTCAAACACCTGGAGCTCACACCATGCATGAATGAAGATCATTCTTATTGAAAAGCTCATCCTGAAATGAATGAACTAGTAATGTGAAAGAAGGTAAACTCATTAATGTCCATATCCATATCTGCTTAGATTGAATACTTTCTGTTTAGGAAAGTTGATAAGACAAACCTTTTTAAGAGGTGTTTTGTTTATTTTATTTTCTATTTTTTTGCTGCTACAACTCGGCAACACCATAGCAATAGCCTAACATCCATGTAGTAACCGCTTAGCCACTACATAGCAACTACTTAGTAATACTACTTCACTCACTTAGCAACACTAGCAGCCACTTACCAAAAATAGCTGTACCTCATGTAACTACAGCCTAGCAACCACTGATTAGCCACCTGGCAACAGTACAGCTGCTCCCTAGCAACACCACAGCAACCACTTAGCAACACTATAGCAGCCACCTATCAAAAATAGTTGCATCCTACTGACAACAGCAGCAGTCAAGCTACCACGAAGCTATGATATTTAATATTTAATACATAGTATTTCACAACACTATAGCAGTCCACTAGCAAAAATAGTTGCACATTACAGACGACAGAGCAACGGCCTAGCAACCACTTAGCCAATGCAGTTCATAGCAACTGTAGCAGCGACTTAACCACTTAGCAGCAATATAGCTGCCACCTATCAACATAATTACAACCACCTAACAAAAACAGCTGCACCTTACTGAGCATGTAGCAACAGTACAGTAACCACCTAGCAACACTATAACAACCACCTAGCAAAAACTGTTACGCCTTATTAACCACCTAGCAGTAGCCTAGCAATCACTTACCAGCCACTTAAAATCCAGCTAGTAAAAAGTTATTGACCACGTAACAAAAGCTTAGAAACTGTCTGGCAGTGTCAATTATCGTAGTTACGCAGCTACGCTGTATTTTGTTGAGGAAATGCGCGTCTGTAATTAGTAAACAGTTGTTGGGACTGAATGGGTTAACCTGCTGTTTGAACATCGTGTTCTTTCAGATTTGCACAAAAAACGGGGGACAAAACTGCTCTGAAGATCAGTATCGAGTGTGTATACTCAACAGTAATGTTGTTTAAGTATAAAATCGGCTGTATTTTATTATAAAATTGCTGTTTTTCCACTTTATTTTGGTGTTGATGCGGTCGTGGGTCAGTATGCCAGTGCGCGCGCACACCGAAGTGCGTCACAGTCTCCATGGTGATGACCTACTTTCGGCGGAACGTGTCGGATCCAGCGGTTTACTCCGAGCTGAAATAAAGCTGTTTAGATTCACCGAAGACGGCTTTATTATTTATTGTTTAAATACTCGACCGAGTATTCAACAGAGTGCAGGACTGTCAGTCAGAAAGGTCCGTTTTAGTGCGCGAGTATAAACAGGGCTGTATGTCAAATACTTATTCGTTCCCTAAGTAGTGCACTATGTGAGTCGTGTCTTTACAGGTACATGGATTCATGACGTATGTAGTGTACTTCTTAAGGGAGTTAGGGAGCTATTAGGGATTCATTCCGAATGAGATCAGATCCGTTTATGTCTGTAGATACTAGTGCAGCGGAAAAATAGAATACTTTGAAAGTAAATTTGGGTTCATAATTTAATTCAAATAAATATATTCATATTTATACTCTTTTAATAGTACTTTACTTAAACTCCAAAAGAAATATTCTAATAATTTGAGATTCTGGATTTTTGAATTTTATGAGCTATAAACAAAGGCCTGAACTATGTCACTTTACCCATAATGAATATAAAGTATGACAGTAAAAATTTTTTAAATGAAATAATCAACAACATTCAGTCTTTTCTGGATATTCTAGGTTTTATATGTAATATATAGTTTTATATATAATTTATATATTATAGTTTTTATATTTTATTTGGCAGTGTATGTGCTAGCATCATTCTACACTTTTTTAAATTTATTTTTTAACCTTAAAACATTGTGATCCTAAAACAGATTTATTCATTTTCATGTGTGAGCTATAGACAAATGTAAGACATTAGTGATCTGTGTTAAATCACAACATTCTTCATGTAGTATCCTTCATACACAACACATGCTTTCACCTTATAGTTACAAATCTAAGATACTTTTTTTAAAGACTTATTTCATACTTCTAAAAATGATTCAATAACTACTATGAAACATAACTTGGAGAACCTAACTGTGGACCTATATACAAGTTTTTAGTGTTAAAATAAAGAACATTCAATGAAACTGTGATAAAAGTATGGTTTATCCCAGTTTGTAGAGACATAAAGGGCCCAGAATTGAGCCTTGAGGCACTTTATGAAATGCTGCATGTAGTTTATACATTAATACGTTTATATTACATTAAGATTATAGGCTGGTACTTTTCAAGATATGTTTTTGTGATTTGTAGCATAAATAGTTATTGTCTTAACAAAGATGTGTGCAAAAATGTGATATTTTAGGGAAATTTGTGATTGCCCTTTAACCATTTCACTTATAAAACTATTGATTTTAAGACTTTATTAATGTGGACAGCATGTAGTTGAGTGTTCAAATACAAGTAACATATATTAAAATAAATGTCCATTACCACAGTACTGTTCCTTAGATTTTTCTTTTTGTGCTAATGTTTTAAGTACCTACAAAGATTCTTTTGTTTAGAAGGATTTGACAGAAATCCTCAAGATAGGTGCTGTTTCTAACATCTGTTTTTGCTTACCATTTGTTTTGTTGCACTTGTGATTACTGGCCACCACAGTTTTTAGTAACATGCACTAAAGACGTCATTAACTCTATCAATAAAATCAACATATTCAGAGGATAACGTTCCACTGTAGTGACCACCATCCATGAAAGGGTTAAAAAAGATGATTTCTGAGACATTGATTACCTGTTGAAGTAAACTGCAAATTAATTGATTATGAAAAGTCAACAAATACACACACAGACCTAAGGTGGTGTATGTAGGTCACACTAGCGCAGTCAGTGTGTGCATGTAGGTTAGGTCTGCTGTTGTATAACCACTGAAGTCAGAACAGATCTGTCCCGTGACTCTCTCTGTTTCTCTCTGTGTGCGTGTGCACCAAAAGTAGCCTAATAAATTTGATGAGCACATGTCCGCTGTGATAACCATTTACCACTGTCCTTTATTGTAAAAGCTCCAGATATTATTAATATAAATAAACATTAAAACAGTAATGATTGACTTTTGATGTAAGTAGTTGTCGATGTGAGCTAGTTTGGTTTCAGATGTTCTCAGTGTTCCTTAGTAGCATTTAAGATAATGGAGTACCAAAGCAGGTGTTGGATGATGACTATTGATAATACTGAATTGATATGAGAAGAGGTCTGGAAAAGGTTAAATAATCATAATTGTATTATTAATGTTATTTGTAAACAAATGTTAATGTGGTGCAGTGGTCCGTTTTCTTCTCTATAGCTCCCAGATCAGACCAGCTTTCTGTATTAGAATATCTTAGCTTTACTTTCTTACAATTGTGTGTGTGTGTGTGTGTGTGTTTGTAGGTTCCTGCTGCAGTGTTTGGAGGATTTAGACTCCAGTCTCCGTAAACTCAACTCCCGTCTCTTTGTAATTCGTGGCCAGCCTGCTAATATCTTCCCCCGGTTGTTTAAGGTAACACCGATGAAGGGAGCATATAGTTTAGCTAATATTAAGGTTGTTCATCAGTTAGCATAGCTTAGCGCATTCATTATTCCACTATTTATTTATCAGCTTTGGAACATGTTTGTTTACCACATCCTGCGAGACAGGCTATGTCCTAAATTCTATTATTATGGCTTTGATTTGACTGCTAGTTATCTCTGGCTCACTCTGTGCTGCCCCCTGCAGGAGTGGAAGATCAATCGTCTGACATTTGAGTGTGATTCAGAGCCATTTGGGAAGGAGCGTGATGCTGCGATTAAGAAGCTGGCGTCGGAGGCGGGTGTGGAGGTCCTCGTCAAAATCTCACACACACTTTACGACCTGGACAAGTAAGAACCACATACACACACACACACACACACTGGAGTACACACATATTAATAAAGATACTAAATAAGCTCTCTTTGTCTCTTGCCCTCAGGGTAATAGAGCTGAACGGTGGTCAGCCTCCTTTGACCTATAAGCGTTTTCAGACGCTGGTCAGCAGTATGGCTCCTCCGGAGGCACCACTTGAGCCGCTGACGCTCGAGCTGATGGGCAGCTGCACCACACCGGTCTCCGAAAACCACCAAGAGAAATATGGTGTTCCTGCACTGGAGGAACTGGGTGAGTAAACACCACAAATACGCAGATTACTGCACTTTTTTAACTTAGGATGACTGTGAATGTCTGAGGTTGTCTGTACATTTGTGAGCATCTCTGAGGATGTCTTGAGCATTTCTGTAAATGTCTGAGGATATCTGAGAATGTCCGTAAATGTTTGAGGACGTCTGTACATGTCTGAGGATATCTATTATGTGAGTGAAACTATTTGTGTGTGTGTTAGGATTTGACACTGAGGGTCTGGCTCCAGCTGTGTGGCCTGGAGGTGAATCGGAGGCTTTGTCCCGAATAGAGAGACACCTGGGTCCTGACCTGTGTACGGTATGTTACATCACACCTGTGTGGACACATGAACACAATAAATAGATCAGCTTAAGCCCCATTCAGATGGGTTTAGTGTTACATGTAGAGGTGGGGTAATTAGTGATGGCTGTGCATTGACACTCTCAGAAACACAGTGACCAATAAAATTAAACATATGAGCAGTAAAAGCTGAAAACAATAACAGCCATTTTGAAGCCTGAGCTTTGCTCATACTGTTGTTCAATGCTGCCCTCTACAGGCATGGCAAGAGAATTTTGAGCGCCCAAAGATGAATTCGAGCCCCCTGCTGGCCAGCCCGCTCGGACTCAGTCCTTACCTTCGCTTCGGCTGTTTATCCTGCAGGCTGTTCTACTCCAAACTCACAGAGCTTTACAAACGGGTCAGACACACACACACACACACACACACACACACACACATATATGTAATGATGTATATAATAGTTTGTTTTGTATCTATTTATTGTGGCTCACATACTCTTCTATCTGCAGGTGAAGCAGAATGCAACTCCCTCCATCTCTCTGTACGATAAGCTTCTGTGGAGGGAATTCTTCTACACGGCTGCCACCAACAACCCGCGGTTCGACAGGATGGAGGGGAACCCGATCTGTCTCAGGATTCCGTGGGAGCGGAACCCCGAGGCTCTGGCTAAATGGGCCGAAGCCTGTACAGGATTCCCCTGGATCGATGCCATCATGACTCAGTTGAGGCAGGAGGGCTGGATCCACCACCTGTCTCGACATGCTGTGGCCTGCTTCCTGACCCGTGGAGACCTGTGGATCAGCTGGGAGGAGGGCATGAAGGTCAGTAAGTGAATGAGCTTAGACATAAGAGGACAATAATAAAGTACACAGAGAAACAGATTGACTACAGTCTGTAATTGTAGGACTACAAAGTGCACCTGTATGATCAGTGAAGTGTGTATGTAGTATATAAAATGGGTACAGAGGCAGTGATGTGGACAGTAAAATGTAATGTGTGTGTGTGTGTTTGTGTGCAGGTGTTTGAGGAGCTCTTGCTTGATGCTGATTGGAGTGTAAATGCAGGTAGTTGGATGTGTCACTCCTGCAGTTCGTTTTTCCAGCAGTTTTTCCACTGTTACTGCCCTGTTGGCTTTGGCCGCCGCATTGACCCCAACGGAGACTTCATCAGGTGCGTATACACACCTCATACACACCTGAGAATACTTACTCTACATACACAGACTGTAGTGGTGGCACAAGACACATGAACGTAGAACAATGTGGACGGTCCAGTGTTTTGGTGAACGTTGTGCCGCATCCACACTAGATACCAACTAGACCTGTAGTCTAGTACTAAAACGCGTAGGACTGAAAGTCCAGAACACAGATCCTGAAATACACCAGCATTTGCTTTAGCATTAGATTCATTAATACGCTTATTATAGAACTCTCTGTTCTCTGCACTTCTGTCAGTCTGCTGTCTATTCACTCATTCTTTTCTTTCTTTTCATGTCTCCCAATCGGTCTCTTTCTGTCCCTCTCTCTGCCTCTCTCTCTCTCTCACTGCCTCTCTCTTTCTCTCTGCCTCTCTCTCTCTCTCTCTGCCTCTCTCTCTCTGCCTCTCTCTCTCTGCCTCTATCTCTTTCTCTCTCTCTCTCTCTCTCTCTCTCTCTCTCTCTCTCTCTCTCTCTCTCTCTCTCTGAGTGAAGGTTGTATAGTTGCTGGTGTATTTGGTTGTATAAGGTTATATATTGTAGTTTTTGGTAGTTATGTAGTGATTATGTGTGAGGTGTATGTGTGTGTCAAGCCCCAGGCCATTGTGATGAGGCGCTGCGGTTTAATCTCTCCCTGTGCTTCCAGACGTTATTTACCTGTGCTAAGAGAATTTCCAGCCAAGTACATCTACGACCCGTGGAACGCCCCGGAGGATGTGCAGGTGGCAGCCAAGTGTGTGATCGGGGTAGACTACCCGAAGCCAATGGTCAACCATGCAGAGGCCAGCAGACTGAACATTGAGCGCATGAGGCAGATCTATCAGCAGCTGTCGCGCTACCGTGGCCTCAGTAAGCCCAGTTTTCACCATAAAGGACTTGTGTCCTACATTTATGACTGATCATGTCTCCATGACTATTTTCCAGCCTCTTTTAATCTCTTAGAATCGAACACAAAAAGTTAATTGTTGTTAATTATTTAATTCAAAAAGTAAATTGTATGTTTAGAGTAAATTACGATTCAGACAGTATCAACATTAAAACAGGAATAAAAGGCTTGAAATATGTCACTTTTTTGGGTAATTAATATAAAATATGCACCAGTTTACCTTTTTAAGTAAAATTATGAACACGTTAACTTTTTCATGATATTATAATTTCTGGACATGCGCTAGTCTGTAAATGATATGTGTTCTGATTGGATGTGCTAAAAGCAGTAGTGTGAAAGGGGCGGGGCTACACTCTGTTCAGACCTGTATTACATACACCAATGCTCTGTTTAGACCTGTACTAATTTCTCTCTGCTCTTTAGGCCTTCTCGCAACTGTGCCATCGAACCACGTGGACGATCTGAATATGAACGTGATCAGTGGGACAGCGCCCTCTGCAGGCAAACAGAGCAGAGGCACCGTTGTGACTTACAGTGAGTCCACTTTTTAACTTCTAAATTTGATTAAAAGATGAAATCTGTCAGTTTTTCCGATTAGTGCAGGTGTTCATTTCAGTCAGATGCCTGTCATTGCCGTCACTTTAAAACCTGTTCAGAAGTAATTAGACATGCACATGATCAGCTGTTTTGGCCCTTAGCTTTTTTTTGAGGCTGCTATTCTGTGTGTGTCCTGCAGGGGGTAGGAGAGAGGACCAGCCTGGACCCAGCAGAGCAAAACACCATCGTTCTACCTCTCACACACCCGGTACATACACACACTCACATTCATCCAGAAATCATATTTACAGACATGTCCATTGACCTCAGTTGTAATCAATCAATCAAGACATGTTTGGAGTCCAATTTTAGCTGTAAGGCTAACAGTAGAACTCTGTAGTCACCTAAACTGTAGGTTTTTGTATAAATATATCACCAAACCTTCTCTGAAGCCACTCAAAGCTCATCCAGATCTTACTGAAGGTTTTAAAGACTAGCGGATGCGGTTTAGGACACAGTTTGACTGAGAGGTGTGTTTTGTTTTATCACAGTCTGGTCCTGCGTTAATTCTTTTAGCCAAATATTTGGGGATTTTCTCCAAACCTAAAATATGCTGCAGTTTGATGCCGGGTCTGCAGTCCATATGAAGCAATCTGATGAATTTCCAGGATTAGTTATCATTTTAAACAATACCGTTACTGGTAACTGGAATTCTACTCCTTCTCTTCCCAAAACCATCTTTACAACCTCCAGTCTGTCACCAGAGCATAGTGTCAGCACACTGTTGTGCCCTGAGGCTTGTACAGAGATATTTTTTTGCCAAGCTAAGACTTGTTTACAAGCCAACACTGGCTGTATGATGTCTTTCACATTGTGATGTCGGTTGAATCTCAGTATTAAAGCGAAGTGTGCAGCAGCTTTTACAGGAGCTTCCCATTCCACCTTAAATTGTACAGCAGTAACTATACAGAGCCTGCGGCACCTGAATGTATCTGAATATTGTGTGTTTTGACTGAACCATTTTTCAAACCATGTTTGTCCGTCTCAGGTCACCGGACTTTACCCAAACACTCGTCTTCTCATGGACACAAGTTTGCTGTTCCCCAGCATCCAGGTACACTCAGCACCCGTCTCCGACTTTGCCTGTCTGTCTGAATTCTTTCCTTAATGCGAATGAATATGTTTCCATGAGCTTTATTATCTAGTAACCACAGAAAAACAGATTTTGTCAGAAATCAATTTACGGAGCTAAAATCCAGCTCTCTAGACCTTTCTTTGATCTAAGAAATCAGTGTATGGTGTTTACATCACCACTTGATGGATCAGATAGCTGCAAAACTCTGATTGTGATCAGATTATTAAGTTCATGTAAATGCATTCTTCATTTGTTTTTTATTCATTTTTCTTTTATTTTGTTTGTGCAGGTCACCTGAGTCGATTGCTAGGGCCCTCGGCAGGAAAGAGGGAGCGGGAAGCGGAGCATGATGGTAACCATGCTGATGAAAACCTTTCCTCCTCTTCATTGAAGGTCCAGCGCCACAGCACAGAGGTCAGTACTCTTTCATACTCTTTATGCCATCATAGCAGCTCATTTTTGCCAGTCTTTTATCCAGCTAATGATCCCAACTGATGATGATTTTGTGTATAATTAACGCTAATAATCAGACACTGGGCATTTTATCATGGTCTGTGTTAACTGACTGAACTCAAGTTAAAAGCTTTAAATGAGCATCGTATTTATGATCAGATATCTTCTGTATATTATTTTATAATAAATTCTAATCATATTCTGTTTTTCTTTGTGTTTTAGGGCAGCTATGAAGGTCCAGAAGGGAGTCAGGCGTTCTCCTCGTGAGCCCCGCCCACCTAGATGAATATGTATTACTGTAATATATTTGTGTTAAGACACGCCCCTTCTTTTTTGTACTAAACTCCCATCAGTAAATGATCAGATTTGTGAGTAATTACTGTAGTATTTTTTCATTGTACATGTCGCTAAATCTGCTCAACGGTTCAGAGATATTTCAGAAAATCAGACATGTAATCAGATGTGATTTATTGCCTTTCAGTGATTTTAAATCTCGACTACAGTTGCATTTTATACATTTTACAGGAAGCTGTAATTTTAGCCTTTCTCGCTGCACTGTCTCGGTGCCGCTGTGTGTCAGACTCATGATAAAAAGGCCAGCAGAACACTTTTAATCCATAGTGAGTCGACGAGCAGCTTCTTTGCACAATAACGGCTTAAAGACCAGCACATTAAATGGGGAACGAAATTCAGAAATTGAAGGGGAATTCCACTGATTTCAAAAATTTCATTCATTTGAAATTTCAAAGCGTTTCTGAAAAATAGAATCCAAAGAAAACTTTTGTATCGTCATATTTGTCCCTTTAAAACATAATAAAATGTTGTTGTTTTTTGTATAATACTAAACTTTGGTGTTTTGTTAAGCATACAGATAAAATTTAAGTAAAAAAACGAAACAGAAATATAACAACACTCAAAATTCTGAGCTCAGACTTATCTGAGAAAAGTGTGAACACGGTCTTAACATGCATGATTGACAGACCTCAAGTCCAAAGATTTCCACAAGCCAAACATTAGTTTATATTGTAACTGTAGAGGAAGAAGTGCCACACTTTACTAAAGGCTAACAGAAGATAAACACAGCCACTCTCAACACCTCCACTGCTGGACTGAATGGGCTGAACCTTCACTTGACTCCTCCAGCGCTCTGATTGGTTCAGTTTACATTAATTTATGCATTAAATTTACATAAAGTATAAAAACAGAAGCTGATCATGCTTCATTATTTATTCTGTTTAAATGGCTGCAACCCAGAGCCATAAGACAGCTGCGTGGGCGGGGCTCGGCCATGTCAGCCTTGTGACTAAGCTTGACTCACTATTAGACCTGCCCTGTTTACACTTTAAGATGGTTTGGTTTATTGTCGCTCCACATGAACAAGATTAAATATAAAGTATAAAATTAAGTCCTCTGGAGCTTTAAGACTACGTTCACATTGCAGGCAAATCAGATTTTCTCAGATCAGATTGAAATGAATGTTCACACTGTTATTACAAAGTGATTTCAATTGGATTTACGTGTCTGGACATGACAAAACCTATCTGCATGGGTTGTTGTGTTAACAAAGTTAACTACAAAGCAACTCTGCACTACACTACATCGTTATATGCTGTAGTCATGGCTTCACTGTGCAGCAAGAGGCGCTGAGTGTGATCTCCCCGCTTCCATCCTCTTGATTCACTTCACACTGACGTCAAAGGCACATTTGAGTGGCCTGATATGTCCAGACTGTACAAATCCGATTGTAATCTCCTTTCAGATTAGTCCTGGTTTGGATCTGATGTGCATAAAAGCATAATTCATGTGTTTTTTTTTTTTTTTACTGTTCAAAAATCAATCTGGATACAATCCAAATAAGCCAAAAATCAGCTTTGGGCGAGCAGTACAAACGTAGCCTAGGAGAGTTTCAGTGGCTGTTTGAAAATAAACTAAATCTACATAAATCTTTGTATTGTAGTCAGTGTAACCTTTTTTTTTTTTTTACATGAAATTGGTCCTTTTTTCTAGAATAATTTTCTTTGAACTCTTTCTTTGACTTTCTTAACATCTCAGTGAATAAATTTTGAAAAATGTGGAATTTCTCTTTAGCTACGTCCTTGGCCGAAGCCTCCTCATATAACAAAACAAACACAGTAAAACCTCAGTGATGTGTGAGGTCTGGTGTAAACTCTTTAAATCTGTTTTTCTATGATGACTGAATGTCTGATGGTGAGTAGACTCTGTATGGTCCAGGGCTGGTCACTTTTGGGTCCAAAAATGTATGAATATTTTTCTCATCGGCTGGATAATTGTATAAACGCTGTGTGTTTCTGCTTGTTTCTCCCTTTTTTTATTTATTTGAAGGTAACGTTGCTGTACAGAGTTGATCTGCTCTAATCTGATCAAATCCAGTGTCTTGACTGTTCTGTCTCACCTGATTTCAAGTAGTGTTGACTTTTAGTAGTTATAGTACATACAGTGCTATATCAAAACAATGGAATATTGTGGGAAAAAGTAATCGAAATGGTCATACTTAGCCCTTAGAGTGGCTCAGCAGGCCAGAAATTTATCATATTTATCAAATGCACTAACCTGCAAAAAACCCACATATTTACTAAAGCTCTCCGCCAGGTGGGTCCCAAGTGAAATTGGGTGTTTTAGAGCAGAAACACACTCAAATGTGCAGTCAGATTAAGACTTGTGGAGATTATTCTAGATGAACTCAGTTATGCTGATCAGGTCATTATATACAATACAGCATTAGCATGAAAGTTGCCTCACTTCATTTATTCTTCCATTCAGCTACTGTATACCACGTCCAGTCCCTCAGACCAGCCTTCTGACCCCATCTGTAAATATCCCTCTGTCAGTCCCTCCCTTCTTCTCCAGTGTTCATCTCTATGCTGTAAATTTGCCATTTGTGTGTTTTGTTACTGATTTATTTTCTACTGAGCTCTTTCTTTCTCTCTCTCTCTCTCTGTATCTCTCTCTCTCTTTTTGCTGAGTTTATAAATAGAGGATTTAGGACTGTGATGTATTGTACCAGCACTTGTCCTGCAGCTTCACTCTGTGTGTTCTGTACTGCAGAAAATAAAAAAAACACAAAATATCTGTTTTACATGAGTGGATCAATGATGTCATCACGTGTGTGTGTGTGTGTGTGTGTGTGTGTATATATATAAAATTATATTTTCTGACTGCTGCCCAGGCCATACATGGATAGTAAACTGATTTAAATAATAAACCGTTTTCATGTCACAGAAGCAGATATATTTACATACACACCCCCATTCAGCCTATAAGAGTATATGTCCACAGCTCATTTTCATATATTAGTCTTAAAGGTACAATTACAGAGCCTGTTTAATTCTAAGGTTTGAAAATGATGAATTACAATAACAAAAGTAAGAGTGGAGCTCAAGATAAGATTCCTACAGTGTTTGGTGATTGCACTGCTCTGACACTACAATTAAGGGCGTTTTCACACCGGAAGTTCGTTTCTCTGGTCCGAATCAGACCAAGCTCGTTTAATTTGGAGCGTTTCCCCTGCTATTTGGTTTATTTTCACACAGGCACAAACCTAAACGCACCAAAATGCGTCCCAACAAACCACGGGAATACGTTGTCTCCTCTGATTGGTCAGAGCTGTCTGGCGCGAGAGCAGGAAAGTAAACACAACTGCAGCAGCAGTAAAAGCTAAACGTGCTGAGCTGAATCAGGTGTGTTTGATCAGGAAAAGCACCAAACTGGTTCGTTTCGTCTGGTGTGAAAACAGTAATCGAACTCGGGTGCGGATCAAACGAACCGTAGCGTGACCAGCGAGAGGAGATGGTCTCGGTCCGGTGTTCTGTCGAGTTGTGCTACCCATCGATAAGTGCTTTCTAAAGCCACTGCGCATGCGCAGACCTACACTTTTTAATTATTTCTCATGTTTTTTAAATAATAAATCAGTTTTTTTGTGCATTAAACAACCTGGACACACTGTCATTGCACAGAAGTGTAAATGGAAATGAATACTAATAAATATAATAAATAGTTTAAAAAAAGCAGTTTGTAATGACCTCTCATTGCCATACCTTTATCATTATACAGTGATTTATGTTATCCAAATATAATACATACACTTCTACTGAGAACGTGCTCTAATATGGTGCTTCTTTTGTATTTTTACAGTTAAATACACACTAGGGTAGCACGGTTTGACAAGGTAGCATAACTCGACAGCACACCGGTATTCCAAACGAACTCGGGTGTGGGTCGCTTGCGATGAGAACATGATCCGACCTGATTATGGTGCAACTCCACAAGTTTGAGTTAAATGGAGAGCCGGTTAGTGTTAAAACTGTACTGTTGTTGGTGCTGTCGCGCGTCACTAACCAACTGCATAGATTGTGTGGCACGGCACTGTGTCTCAATACAGTTAAACAGCGGAATGAAGCCGTAACGCGAGGCAGTAGATGAACGCTCTGCAGAAACAGCAACAGCACAGTGACAGTTTTAGCTCTTACTGCTCCTGCTGTAGTGTTTACTTTCCTGCTCCCGCGCCAGACAGCTCTGACCAATCAGAGGAGACAACGTGTTCACGTGGTTTCTTGGGACGCATTTTGGTACGTTTAGGTTTGTGCCTGTGTGAAAACAAACCACATAGCGGGGGGGGGGGACGCAAGTTAAACAAACTCGGGTCTGATTCGGACCAGAGAAACGAACTACCAGTTTGAAACGAATCCAGCCCTCCAGGACTGGGTTTGGACATGCTGATCTAATGTTTTATGGTACAAATGAACATAATCACAACTAGCTTCAAAAAAAGGTCCACATGGCTTTATTTCATGTAAAGACACTACAATCCGGACAACGTTCCTCCTAAGAGAACACTCCCCCACACATCCACTTTTCATATATATAAATTTTATATATGTATATAAAGAGTTCATTTGCAAAAACATCCATGTTTGACGTAATTGCTCTGATTGCCTGTTGCTCTTTACATTGTGTGTAAATTTCTTGTCTTTTCCTTCCGTAAATGTTGGAGAATATTTGTTAATGAAACCAACTCACATTTATATTTTATATTTATGGTGGTGAACCTGGCACTTTGCATTGTATTGCAGTAAAGACAGAAAAGGTCCACATACAACAGAAAAGAATGAATAAGAAATGTTTCTGGACAGCTTGAACAAAGGAGGCCTTTATAAAATAAATAGGTTTTTGTCTTTTAGTGTAGAAATAGATCAGTCTGATTTCAAATATAAAACCTTTTTTTCCCCTTTTTCTTTTTTTTCTGTAGTAATAAAATGCTCTTATGAAAACATATTCACAATATTTGCTACCAATTTTGGAACATTTCAGCTTCAAAATGCACTTACAGCAAATAACACAGCTAACCTAAACTGACTAAAACATAGCAATAAAACAGCAGAAACAAAAAGGAGGAACAAAAACTGATATTTCACAACATTCACAAGAAGAATTGTCACCAAACAATGATTTTAAAAAGCCTGACACCTTAAAACTTGGTCATAATCCTGCTAACAATGAATGGAAGTGCTGCTGGTGTCTACTGGCTTCCATTCCTTGTTAGCTACATTAACATGTTTAGTCAAGCTATATTTTTCAGTCTGTCTTAACACTCAGCAGTTAGCAGTTAAGCTCGCTCAGTGCTGTGGTGTCGATGTAACAGCAACATTGACTTGAAACAGAAGCTAATAAAGAGAAATTCATTTGGTCCTGATGGAAGTACAGAAGATATAACGGCTCAGAGGTGCACTGTCCTTTTCCATCATCATCATCCTTTTCCTCCTCACTCTGCTTTATCCTTCCTCTTTCCCGTAACTTTGCTGGCAACAGTTGAGCCCACAGAGGCCACACCCCCTGCCACAGCCGAGACTCCACCCTTCACCAGGCCGACACCCACCGAAGGCACTGAGGTCACAGCTGATTTGGTGATTTCCAGGCTTTTCCCACCCAGCCAGGCTACGCCTCCTACTGTAGCCCCGACGACACCTTTGGTGGCGCTGTAAAGTCCACCAGTGACTCTCCATAGGACTCCGGGGGCCGGACCCTCCTTACTGTCCTTGCACTCATCTACAACACAACCACAATCCCAACACATGAGTACAAAAACATTTAAGTCACATCTGTTGTTTTTGTGTTATAGTGCAGATTTGACCAGAACCCAGTTTATACCAATGGACACCATGTTGTCCAGACCTATTAAACTAAGGCCACTCTGTAATCTAACATTTCTATCAGAAGGTCTTTCATCTTATTTATAAATAAGAATAAAAGTCTGGAGAAATTTCAGTTGCTAGGATTTCTCAGCTTCTTTAGTAGTGAGGACCTGTGGTGTACCCCAAGGGCTCCATTCTAGGACCTCTCAGATGTCACAATTATGAAATTACAGCTGATTAACTGCCATATACATAATTATAATTATGTAATAATTATCAACTTATTAATCTAATTTTGTTGAATGCAGGCAACTTTTAAGGCACAAACCTAAAGTGGTCAAATGAACTGACCAGCTGTCTTGTGCTGCTGTCTGACAACACTGAGCTAGAGCTCAAATAAACAAACATTGCTGCCCGCTGCCCTCTGAAGCTTTAAAAACATCAACAGTTATAACATTTGTTATTATAAGACCCATCACATGTTTCAATAAACGTATGACGTGTAAAAAATAATTGTGGTCAAATTACACTTATCTACTATAGAGTGCCACATCAAAAAAATCACAATAGTGTGGAAAAACTACTGAGTTATTGTTCATAATTCAAAAATGTAAACTCATATTTTGTAGTCATTACACTTAAAGTGACATTTCAAGCCTTTGTGTTTTAATGTTGCTCATTAAATAGCTCATTAAATCAGAAATAAAGACCCTCAAATTATTGTACATAAAACAAAAAAGTTTTGAAATACCTTTTATCTAGAATAATTGCAATAAAAGTTGTTTTTTACAATAAGTGTGACAATCTAATATCATGGTCATAAGATTATGTAATAAATGTGAATAGGACCTGTTTTGTTTTTATTTTATATGTTTGTATGTGTTTCTATCATTCAAAAACATTTAAAAAAACAACACAAACGGATTTACACTGTTTTATTCTGACACTATGCTATCATATGCATTAACTATGGAAGTGGCACCAGGTCATTTTAATGCTTAAAGGAACCATAACAAAAAAATCTTACTTTTTAAAAATAAATTGATTGGGCAATAATCATGTAAACATTAGTTATGACTGTTTAGTGTAAACTATTCCAGTCCATTTATTTAAAACTAAACTTAAGAAACCTAGTCAAATTCCTTGTATGTGATGTCACACAAAATAGAACCCTCATCCAATAGAAGTGTTCAATCTTAAAGGTACAGTAACAAAAACAACCTGGTTGTTTTTAAGGTTGGAAAATGATCATAAATATGAATTATGACTGTTTTTAGACATAAACACACACAAACATAAGCAGAGCTTGAGGAGAAGTAAAATTAAAATATAATAATATTGTACAATAAAGGCCCTTTAATTTATCAACACTGTGTGCTAACACTCTGTTTCAGAGTCATAAAATACTGTTGCATCATATACAGTCATATTAGGTAATATACACACATACACTCCGTTGTCACAAACTCTGTAATGTCTCCTCTGTATTGCTCTATCTCAGAGGGTTCGGAGCCCACAGACAGTTATTTATACACACAGTGGAGGCCGTGGGGGTTGGTGTGTGTGTTACCTGTGGTGTTTTCAGTCCCAGTCTGAAGCGTCTCTCTCTCCAAACCACCTCCAGCTGCGGGCTGTACCTCACAGTGAACGTTCTAGAAAAATAAAGACAAAAACAAACTGGACCATGAAGAAAAACAAAGAGCCTTCACACTGAACTAAGAAATAACAGGTCTTTCACTTTATAACTGTGTGTGTATAAATGCCCATATATATCCCATATATATATATATATATATATATATATATATATAGTGTATATGCATATGCTGTTATTCACATAAACACATAAACATATATAATCATAAGCTAGCACGAGTTTAATGACCTGTTCTTAACTTTTAAACTGTACAGGTAACACAATAGTGACCATTCAGTGATCAATAACATAGATACAGGTATACACAGATAACACACAAGCATGTTATTAGAGCTAATATTTATAATATTTTAAGAGTATTCAGTGTTTGCAGTGCTGACCATATGCAGCTCATATTTTGGTGAAAAATTGAAAACTTTAACTCACACATATAAATGTAACCAGTACAAAACACACACAAACACCAGAAATAAACTGATTACTCACCTTGACCATCTTCCTGCTGTTTTCTCTGACTTTACACTGACTCACTGCAGCATCTCAGGACCTCACTTACACTCTCACACACATACACATACTCTACTCACTCACTAACAGTTTCTCTCTCTCTCTCTCTCTCTCTCTCTCTCTCTCTCTCTCTCTGTCTCTCTCTCTTTCTCTCTCTCCCTCTCTCTGCCGACGTGGCGCTGCTCGACTCAAGTTTCTTCTTAGGGTTGCCAAATAAGTTCAGAGGAAATCCCCAGGTTCAATATTATTCATCAGCTCAAGTTTAAAATTAGATGACTGTTTTTGCTGGGGAGGTTGATATGACCTAGCAGTTGGTTGCTAAGTTCTTGCCAGGTGCTGAGTGGCTACTAAGGTGTACATAGAGGTGTTGCTATAGTCTCTGAAGTGGTTGCTTAGGTGAACCTAGATGGTTGCTATGGTCCCTTAGGTGGTTGCTAAGGTGTTGCCAAGTGATGAGTGGTTGCTAAAGTGTACAAAGATGGTTGATATGGTCTCCCAGGTGGATGCCAAGGTGTTGTTATGTGATTACAACAGCATCCCAGATGGAATCTTGACTTGAAAGTTCCAGATCATACATCTTATAATCAGTTCAGTGTTGAAATCTCAAAAATCTCAAAGAAAAAATAAATAAATAAAAAGGAATAAGATGATGATGAAGGAGATGATGATGAAGAAGATAATGACAACAATGATTATGTTGATGATGATGAAGAAAAAGGAGATAATGATGATGATGATGATGATGATGATGAAGAACGTGATGAGGAAGATGAAGTTGAAGATGACAACAGTGATGACGATGATGATGAAGAAGAAGAAGATGAAGATAAAGATGATGATGATGATGATGATGATGATAATGATGAAGAAGATGATAATGATGATGGAGAAGATGAATATGATAATGATGATGATGATGATAAAGATATAGAAGCAGAAGAAGAAGGAGATGATGATGATGATGATGATGATGATCTACCAACACAGTCAATTTTTTGCAGTTGGAGGTATTATCATAAACCTGGCAACCCTGTCGCTGAGTCCGGATTTTGCGTCATCACTGTTCCGCGTGGACACACATGTACGTAAAAACACAGCAGTTTAACACAATCCATCCATTCTGTCCAGCTCAAAGAAATACAGAACTGCACCCTAATGCTAATCAAACTGTTATCAAACTATCAAACTGAGGCATTGTGGAAAGTATAATAATAATAATAATAATAAGATAATCTGACGACACTTAAAACAACACTGCAGCCTTAAAAATGTTTCATATTAAATAAATTTACTCTCCTATTTATTTATAATGTTGGTGATAGGAGCCAGACGTCACAACACAAATATGTCCATTTAATTTACTTTCCAAACCCAGCAGTGAACCTACACGTGTATTCTGAGTGTTTATATGTAATTCTGGTGGTGGTAAAATCGTGATAAATCTGACATAATACATTTTCTTTGGGGACTATTTTGCTAGAGTGCCCCGTTTCCCTCCCCCATGAATGAATTTAAACAAAACTCAAAAATCTCCTCAAAACTATCTGTAAACAATGTCATCATACAGTGCATTCATAATCATTTTATGTCATAATTTAAATCAAAACGTTTGAGACAAGCATAAGAACAGATTTGAAAAGTTTAGCCTAAAATTTATAGCTGCTGTTCATCTGTTTGGCCACGAGGTGTCGCCAAGGTGCAGGTGTATGCAGCAGGTTTAAAATTTTGAGTGAGGAGCTATATTAAGCCTTATTAATCTTTAGACCTTCAGAAAATCTTGTTTTCATCATAGCTATGCTTTGTATTTATATGTTAATGTTCATGACAGACTACTTAAATAAATAAAGTGTATTTCCTCCAGGTAACATTAATAAATATTAAACAAGTTCAGATGCTAAGCAGGTTGATCATTTTACTAACACCAGGATTAGTGTGTTTGCATAGTTTTTAGTAATTTTGGCACTGTGGGAAAGTCCTGCTGGAAATGGGAATCTCCATAAATCTTGTCAGTGGATGGAAGCATGAAGTGCTCTAAAATCTCCAGGTAGATGGCTGTGTTGACTTTGGACTTAAAAACAGTGTACCAACACCAGCACCCCAAACCATCACAGACTGTAAAATCTTCACACTGGACTTAAGACACTCTGTCTTTCCACTTCCTCCAGACTGTAGGAGCTTGATTTCTAAATTAAATTTAAAAAATCATACTACACACATACAAAAAAAACTACTTGAAATACCTAGAAATGTCACAATTAAATTAAAATCATAAATTTTGTCACTATGTTCTAATTTTTTTATGTATAACTGTAATAATGTGTGTATTTGTCACTCAGAGGGGGCGGAGTCTATTTAAAGCGAGCCTCTATGGCGCGCTGATAATAACCAGGCAGAGAGAAACAGGGATACAGAGACACAGAGAGACTGAGCTGATCTTATCTGGTCAAACCCTTACAAACAGTAAGTAGAGCTGGACTTTTTTCTTTTTAACTGATGAAATGTTCCTACTAAAGTGTGAAATTTAGACTTTAGAGTCAATAGGCTGCGTTAGAAATTGAGTTTTTAGTTTATCATAAGATAATTCTCCGTTCCACCTTAAATAGCGTAGCAGATACACTCAGGCGCCTCAGGCTTTCTATAGTAATTGCTGCATTTAAGGTGGAACGGAGAATTCTAATAAGATATGAATAATAAGCTAACTTCAGCTTCGTGTATGAGCTGAAAATTGTTGTAAATTGTGACCCTGATAGTAACAGTGATGTGGTCAGATTCTGCCCAACATCCAGCTTTACTAGGTGCCCACATGCCACATAAAACTGGCATCACTTATCAGAATTATAAACCAGGTCTAGTTGTTGTTAAACTAGTGTTTGACTTCTAACAGAGGAGTTTTAAAGGGGAAGTTCAACTTTTTCACATTTGACCTAAATTTACCCTTTTATGTACACCATTTGTTTGTCAGCTTTGATTTTCAGAAATGTTCTTTTTATAAATATAAGACAGTAAAAAAATGTTATTGTAGGTTATGGAGTCACTGTATTGACTGAAGAAATCAATGTGAAGTATTTATACATCAGATTTTTCCATCCATGCATAAACATTTTCTAGAAACTGGTACAAACAGATCAGACAGGTAACATAGACTAATGTGAAGTAAGGTGAACTTCCCCTTTAAGGATGTTTGAGATGTTTTTGTATTGTGTATATATATGTGTGTGTGTCCAACTTAAAACAAGAAAAGCTAAACAACTCTGTGTTTATATGAGAGGATCAACAGTAATGGACACACAATACACTCACTGTCCACTTCATTAGGCACACACATCTTGTCTACACTCATCCATTTTAACTCCATACAGGCACACTTTGTAGTTACAGACTGTAGTCCATCTGTATCTCTATACTTTGTTAGCCTCCTTTTACCTGTTCTTCAATGTTCAGGACCCACACAGAGCAGCTATAATTTAGGTGTTGGATCATTCTCAGCACTGCAGTGACACCGATGTGGTGGTGGTGTGTTAGTGTGTTAGAGTGGATCAGACACAGCATCTCTGCTGATGCTGCTCAGTGTCACTCCTGCAGTGCACCAACAGCGTCCTGTGAGCACCAGTGAAGGACTACAGGACCAACACAAACTGTGCTGAGCTTCTCTCTCTGACTTAATATCAACAACGTGGACCAACAAGGTAAGTGTGTCTGGACAGTGAGTGGACACGATGTTTAAAATCTCCAGCAGAGATGCTGTGTTTGATCAATAACACACCACCACCACATCAGTGTTTCTATCAGGACAGTATCTGAAATAAGATAACGTCCCTCTCACGCCGTCTGAGATGATTCAGTTGTTTGGTCCTGCTTCACTCAAATGTCTCAAAATGTCTACAGTTGCTGTAAGTAGAGAATAGACCATATGCTGACCTTTGCCTGTACACAGTTTATTTCCTGTGTTTGAGTTTCATCATATGTGATACAGCGGAGATGACATCTGATTTATTGATCTGCTGAGTGACTTTGTGCTCTGTTGTTGCTGAGAAAGTTGATTTTCTGAGAGTCCACTGAGACATTGTCCAGAGCTCTGATAAAAGTTCTGACCCGACTTGTGTCCAGATATCACTAGTTGAGCTGCATTGCGTTATTAGTGACACTTTGATATCTGAGAATGGTGTTAGAGTGATGTAATTGGGCCAGTTGTCACTTTTGGTCATTTTTAATTTGTACGACATGGTAGCTCATTTGCAGGCACATCTGCAGGCAGCCTTATCAGTGTGGCTGCTGTAGAACAATGTTAGAGCTCCCTCTAGTGCTAATTTCACCACTTTACATGCAGGTTAAGACATGACTGATCATTTTATTTTTTCATCTTTTTTATATTTCTATTTTAAAAGATGGAAGAAAACCGAATATCTTGACTATCTCTGCACTCTAAACATCACCATCGGCCATTGAGGAACACAGAGGTTGATCACTAGTCCTGAGCATGATGTATCTGTAGAAATCTGAATGGCACCACATTTCAGTCCACCTCTAAATGCAGTTCCTTGTGTTTTTAGACCGTTTGTACTGCCAAAAATCAGTCTCTACACAATGTGAACAAGGCCTTCATCACTTTCAAACAGTCTGACCTTTACTGATATGTAAATAAGCTCTCTTCTTATTGGCTGTGCCTCATTCTACAGCAGTCCAGATTGAAACACTTCAGTGTGAGAGAGGCAGAGCTAAACTCCTATAGACTGAATGGCTGTATATGTAAGTGACGTCAAAAACTGTTTAGTTGTTGTATCTGGACCGCACAGACTGTATGACGTCTCATTTAGGCTTTTTTTTAGTGAGGATCATTAGTTTTACCATGATATGGCTCCTTTAAGATAGGAGTCATATCATGGTAAACAGCTAGGTTCTGGTCACAGGACTGTGATGTAATGGGGCGAGAGAGAAGCTCACCTGTCTGGCAAGACAGGCTTTACCTGTATGATTTGATTACACAATAAGACTGCAGATACTTTTCCAATAGCAGAGTAGCTCAAGGTCATTTCTCACTTTTCACTCCAAAATATTTCTTCATAAATTATGTAAATGAAGGGAAAGAGAAAAAAAACACTATACTGACTCTTTGAAGTGGTGGTGATGGGAACCAGACGTGTACAAAAATATTTTTTACTTACATCTAAAACTTTCAGTGAAGCTACATCTGGATCAACACAAACCTTCAAACTAGACTGATGACATTTGTGTGTGTGTGTGTGTGTGTGTGTGTGTGTGTGTGTGTGTGTGTGTGTGTGTGTGTGTGTGTGTGTGTGTGTGTGTGTGTGTGTGTGCGCGCGCGCGCGCCATGTAAACTCTGTCAGAATTACTGTTTAATCAGTGAGACGGTGCTCCTTGTTAAACAGGAACAATGTGACGCACATGTGGGCTGTGTTCTATTTACCTCGGAATTCTGATGTCAGAGTTGGGAATTTTATGTTCCAGTAAAACATTTGGAAAAGTATCAGGTTAGCGAATAAGCCACTATTAACATTATCAGTCAGTCACTGTTAAATCTGTAGTCAAGATGACTAGAGTCAAGTCTGAGTCAAGACCAAGACCAGATTTTTTTTTTTCATTTTCATTATAAATGGGCCATCAATCCATCAATAAATAATAAAATAAAATCAGTCAATAAATTGTAAAATAAAACCAATTATCCATCCATTATCCTACCCGCTTAATCCTCATCAGGGTTGCGGTTAGTCCCTTACCCCCTCACGGGGCGCAGGGCAGGGCACCACACCATCCCAACTAAGCCCAGGACAGGGCGCCAGTCCTAAAATAAATTATCATTATTATAATTATTCACACTGTAATTGTAATTGTCTGCTCCCTGCTCACGTTTGCCATATTTGCTACTTTGTATTGTGAACAGGCTTTAATAAACATACTAACTATAAAATGTTCCTGTTCACCCCTTCACTGGGAGCAGGACAGGCCATTACACTATTTTAGCTAAACTCAGGACGGGGTGTGAATCCATTAATAAATATGTCATATATTTTGTAAAATATAACATTAAATGATATATTTATTTACATTTATTATACCACAGTTACTTCTGACAGTTTAAGTCCACCTCACCTCGAGACCAACACAAGACTGACAAGTCTAAGTAGAGCTGGGTGATATGGCCAAAATTTTATCACGATACATTTTTCTATATTGATCAATCTCGATAATTATCACGATATAAAATTTTCTAACACTGTCATAGTTTTAAACATCATCTTTCTAAAAAACATCAGATTAAATACATGAAATGTTACTATTTACAATATTAAAATGTTTATTGCCAGAACATAATATTGTAGCGTCCGGCTGGACGTGTTGAAAGGATGAACGAGAAAGACGTTTACAGTCGTCGCTTTATTGTTGAAACTTACAATGAACGATTGCTGTCAGCCGCAGCTACTCCAAAATGACAACAGGCTAGAGAGCCAAGCTAACAGGCTAATGCTAGCACTCGGGCTGAACACTTGCACAGGGAGCCCCCATCCTTCTCTTTCTCATGCAAACACGTGCACACAGCGACTTTGCGCTCTCTCGCCTGGCCCCTCTACGCTCTCAGCCAATCACAGCTTGTCTTAAACACAACAGTGCATTTTGGCTGTGTGAGGAGGAGGAGCTAACAAGCAGCAGTATTAGACTTCTGAACTCACTGTCAAGCCAGTATTAGACTTCTGAACTCACTGTCAAGCTGCTTAGACGTGAAATGGAAACGAACATTAATGCTTATCGAATTCTGTTGTCCCGGCTTATCATCGTCATCGAGGGAAAAATTATCGTGAAACCAATCAATATCGTTTTATCGCCCAGAACTAAGTCTATCTCACCTCTTGTTTATGGTCTGGACTTGACTACTACAACACTATTCCAGATGTTTTGATCAGACTATATGTATAACTGATTTAATACAACACAAGTGCTGATTGACACCTATAATATTACATCTTTTACACTGTTGATGTGCTGGCAGCCTTCTTGGGTTTGGAGGTCAGGGCTGGAGTTTCCTTGAGTTGGAAATACAACATGGCAGTGTTCCAATTGAAACGTCCTGCTGGGAACTTGTTGTTTTGAATGGACCACAGTATGGGGTCCAATTAAGAGGCATGGACTCCAGTCCACTCTAGAACAGCGTAAACTCTGACCAAATGTGCTGAACTCACAAAGCAAGTGGTCCTGAGTCCAGAAAAGAACTTTTAGTGTGAAAACTGCCTTAGGCAGACTGTTCTGGACCAGATCACTACGTTCTAATCAGATCAAAGTCTTGTGTTGGTGAACATGAGCTTATTATCATGAACTGTGAAGCGACTGTTATTAATTCTGCACTTTAGAGCTTTAACTTCAGAAATGCTGATTAAGCTCCGTAATGTAGTTTACTGAAGATGCTGAGTGTAGAGTCTCAGCTGGTTGAACACTTACTCCTCTTTACTGGAAACTTGTGGCCTTATCTTTTGCATGTTTTGAGTATGATGAGGGGAAGTTCCTGCAAAGTTCAACACCTTCAACATTATCACTGCACTGCGGATTTCCTCCACATTTACGCGTTTACACTTTCATTTTCATCCTTTTGTTCTGGTTCCTTGCGTGAGGGAATGCTCTCATGGAAAACAGGAATACTTTCAAGAAAAAACCACAAAACTCCCCCAGTTCTCCAGCCTCATGCTACAGCCTCATTCCAAGAAATTCCAGTAAACGTCACTTGCCAGAAGTGGAGTGGTTGGAGCGTTTAGATGGAAGTGATCTCAGTGGCCTTTTCCCTCATCCAAGATTCCTTTTTCGGTTTCTCTTTCTCTTCGCATTGGCATTGTTCTATCTGACTCATATTAAAAGACCCACAGCCCACATATACTAACTTTCCTTATCATTAGGTACACAAACCTTGTATCTACACCCATTGTCCATTTTATCAGCTCCACACATACAGATACAAGGTTTATGTTAAACATAAATGTAATTAATATTATTTGACCATTTCCATCTTTATTCCTAATAATATAAATTCTGTTGACTGACTTTAAGATATGTAAATGAGCTTTGTTCTAATTGGCAGGTTATTGGAATCCTGTTCAAAAGTAGTGTGAATAGGCGGAGCTAAATAGGCGGATGTATGTAAATAAGACTGTCTTGTAACCTCACAAAAACAATGAATTCAGTGTTTATTTCTTTTTGGTTTAAATAAACGGACTGTGGATTGTTAACATACTAAATCAAAGTGTATCTCTATCTCTCTCTTTCTCTGTCTATCTATCTCTAGCCTGATGTCTAGACAAGCAGATATTACTCATGGGCCGATGAAGAAGATAAACTCCATGTTCTCCTCACTGCAGGAGAAACTCCACAAGGACAGTGAGTACTTTTATAAGATTTGTTTACAAATTGACACAACAGTGGAAACTATTTGGAAAACATCATGACAACATAAATGATTTATATAAGAAGGGAAAAATCTTTGAAGACTAATGAAAAAAAGGTGGTATAATAGTGCAACCGGTCAATTTCTACCACTTCGGTTTTGCTATCTCATCTGTCATTGTATAAAAATAACAGCTTTTAGTAAATGCTCCACTGATTATACTGTTTATACTCCTGGAGAAGTCTGTGTTTACATCACCAACAAGCTCAAGTGTACTCACATAGACACAGATAGACAGTGTTAAATCACAGCTGGATTGTGTTAAATCACAGCTAAAGGAGTTAAAAGCATGTCTGAACTCGGGGGGAAAATCAGCTAATCTGTGTTAAAGCACAGTTAAACTGCTAAAATGCACCTAAACTGTGTTAAAGCACATCTAAACTGCTAATGTAGTGTTACAGCATGGCTAAACTGCATTAAAGCACAAGCTAAACTGTGTTAAAGCACAGCTAAACTGCTAACAAGTAGTTATGCTATGTTAAAGCGTGGCTAAACTCTGCTGAGGCGTGGCTAAACTCTGCTAAAACGCGGCTAAACTCTGCTAAAACGCGGCTAAACTCTGCTAAAACGCGGCTAAACTCTGCTAAAGCACGGCTAAACTGCTCAAATGTAGTTAAACTATGTTAAACCATGACTACTAAAGCACCACTAAAGTGTTTAAATGCAGCTTGACTGTGCTAAATTTTAAAGCTAGGCTATATTGGCAGAGAACTAAATGAAAGCACAGCTTTAATTTGATTCCTTAAAGCCCAGATGGGTCTTTTGTATTTAGCATGGTTTGTATTTTGGTGTTTTGTACAGACGTGAAACCTGTAACAATTAAAACATGTAGACTGACCTCAGACTGGACACATTCACAAGTTTTGTTTTTTTTTAATCTTACTGCACTGATGGGTTTAAATAAAGGAGTGTGAATGTGTGCAGTTCAGCAGGAGGGCTATATTTATGGTTAGTTTATAGTGTGTGTGTGTGTGTGTTTGGGCAGGGTTAATAGCTAGTGTGTAGGAGAAATGACTAAAAAATGTATAATCATGGATTTGTAGCCACACTGTACTATATTGACTAGTGGAGGAACTATATTATTATTGTAGACTGAACAGGGCAGTTTAGAAAACCGTTAGAGTCTTAGCTGAGTGTGTGTTTTGCAATGAGCTGTTTATACACACACACACACACACACACACACACACACACACACAGACAGATGTCCTATGTCCTGACCTTGGCCATCGGAATTGCACACACCCATAACAGTACAGACTGAGTGTATTGTTAGCATGGTTGCGCTTCCCAATCTGATCTTGTGTGTGTGTGTGTGTGTGTATGTACAAAGGACATATTATGTGATCTCTAAGTGTGAATAAAGACTTTTCTCTTCTACCTGACCTGCAGAAACCTGTGATTGTCTCATTGTGAGAAATAGTGCTTTAACATGACTCGGCACAACTCAATACTTCTTCACTGTAAACTCATCAGATCTTCTGATCAGCTTTATGGTGGTGACAGTTAAACCATATTACAGTGCTACAGTGATACACTGTTAAAGCACAGTTATAATATACACAGTTAAAATATAGCTAAACTGTGCTTACATGCATCTAAACCATAGTAAACTGTTAAACTATACTAATATTAGTCATTGTTTGTTAATAAGGTGTGTGTGTGTGTGTGTGTGTGTGTGTGTGTGTGTGTGTGTGTGTGTGTTGTAGAAGGTGAGCGGAAAGCACCCCCTCCGGCACCTCCACCTGGACCCCCTACACCCGTGTCTGGGCAGCCATTTTTCGAGTACCTGGTTGTGGTGAGTCTGAGGAAAAGGAGGAGTGATGAAGGCTACGAACCTCAGATCAGTTATCAGTTCCCCAAAGCTACAAGCAGGTCTCAGAGAGAGGAGGAGGAGAAGAACCTTAAAGCCATCATGCTTTTCTGCTTCCCTGAGGGGATTACCTGGGCTCCACTCACAGAGTACCGCAGGTAATGTTCGCACACACACACACACACACACACACACACACACACACACACACACACACACACACATATATACCCCATACACACTCATGTGTGCGCACACATGCCTTGTGAAAGTATGGCTTTTTACCCATTTTGTTATATTTTTGTATATATTGTTGTATTAAGATGATGAAGTGAAAGGAAAGAAAAGTATATACTTTTTTCTCTCATTGCACTTCACCATCTTGGACTATGTATGCAGATGCATCACATTCAATTCAGATCAAGAAAACATTTAAACAGTTGTAATTTTTTGGGGTTATAAAAAAATATACAAATCACTGATGATCCCCTGGAGCACCATCAAATCCAATATCACCTAATGGAAAGAACATGGTACCACAACAAACCTGCCAAGAGAGGGCCCCACATCAAAACTGTCAGGTTGGGCAAGGAGGGCCTTAATCAAAGAGGCAGCAAAGGTAACTATGAAAGAGCTGCACAGTTCCCAAGCAGAGACTGGAGAATATGTATATACAACCACAATAAGCCATACACTTGATAGAGCTGGGCTTTATGGAAGAGTGGCTGAAAAAAAGCCTTTACTGACGGAAAAAATATGAAGACTCGTTTTGAGTTTGCCAAAACGCATGCGTAGGGAGACTCCCCAAATGTATGGAGGTAGGTGCTGTGGTCATATAAGACCAAAATTGAACTTTTTGGCCACCAAGGAAAACGCTGGCGCAAAACCAACACCTCAGCACCCCAAGAACACCACCCCCACAGTGAAACACATTGGTGGCAGCATCATGCTGTGGGGATGTTTTTCAACAGCAGATACTGGGAAACTGGTTTGAGTCGAGGGGACGGAGGTTCATCTTCCAACAGGACGATGACACACAGTATACTGCTGAAGCAACACTCGAGTGGTTTAAGGTGAAACGTGTAAATGTATTGGAATGAGTTGGTTAAAACCCAGACTTTAATCCAATTGAGAATCTGTGGTCAGACTTGAAGATTGCTGTTCACCAGCAAAAACCATCTAACTTGAAGGATCTGAAACATTTTGCTGGAGAAATGGGCAAAAATCTCAGTGACAAGATGTGGCAAGCTCATAGAGACTTATCCAAAACAACTTGTAGCTGTAATTGCTGCGTAAGGGCCCGCTACAAAGTACTGACTTGAGGGGGGTGAATAGTTATGCACACTGACGTTTTCTGTTATTTTTTGTCCTATTTGTTGCTTGCTTCACAACCCTCAAATAATCCATTTTAATTCCTGGTTGTGAGGTAGCAAAACGCGAAAAATGCCAAGAGGGTGAATACTTTTGCAAGGCACTGTACATGCATTCCATATACTATTCAAGCTCCAAAAATAGAATATTGTGAAACTTTTAATTTAAAAAATGTATATATTTTATATTCATTATACAAAGTGACATTTCAAGTCTTTTTTTTCTTTTAATGTTTATACTGCTTGAAGAGTAATTTATTCAAACTCCAAATGAAATATTCAATTAATCTTATATACTGGATTTCTAGTTTTCATAAGCTATAGGTCGTACCGACACAACATATAAAACAAAAAAGGGCATAAAATATCACTCACACACACTATATAACCACCTTTCAGGTCGATCTGTCTTATTTTGTCACTGTTTACACCCTCTTCCTGAATTTCTCAATTTTTGGATCTCTCACTGTGTATTGCTCTGTATCTCTTTCTGTTTCTCTCTTGCTATATTACGGTATTTTTTTGTTACTTACACACACACACACACACACACACACACAATGACCAGCAGTTTAAACTAAATATTTCCACATCCATTTTTTGTGTTTTAAGTTGTGTATACATGTGCACACTGCTGTTCAGATACATGTGTAACTTTAATCTGGAGGATTAACTGTCCTGTCCACTATGGGGTCCCACAACAGCATGACCTCAACATCCACAGTAACCATGGTAACAGTAGCCATGACAACTTTATTATTAATTGTGAGAAGACTAAGGGGAAACAGTCTGTTACTGATCATGTTGAGGTAATACTGCCCCTCCACTGTTTCTGTTGGTATTGTAGCTCATATTCCTGAGAGTATTCAGAACCTACACACAATAAACAGATGTACACAGGTAGTTAACAACTTGAAAAGTGTACTTCTTGAAGAAAATGCATTGTGATTTGCTCAGCTGAAGCAGTTCCCAGGCAGTTGCTACAATATCCCAGGTTGTTGCTTGGCAGCTGCTGTGGTATCCCAGGTGGTTGTTAGGGTAATGCTCGGCAGCTGATATTGTATGCTAGGTAATTGCTAGGTGGTTGCTATGGTGTTGCTAGGCAGTTGCTAGGGTATCTAATGTGTTTGCTAGGAAGGTTGCTAGGAGGTTGCAGTGGTGTTTTTGAAAATTAGTAAGGTCCATGGGAGGAAAGGATGGGGGGGAAACAAACAGATGAGTTCAGGTCAGAACGTAATTGAATTTGTGTTTGGGCATCTGTCCTGAGATTGTTTACATGAAACAATGTCTGTTGAGCAGAAGTAGAGTAGATGGACCTCATTCATACTTGATACTTAACAGGAAATGTTTTTTCTCCCAAAAAAAACAGAAAAAATCCACCTGTTCAAAAAGCTGTATATAAGCACACCATTCCAGAATTGGAAAGGTATCAATACCTCAGACCGCGGGAAAGATGTATTTTCTGAAGAAAATAGAGTGATCGTGGACACTTTCCAGGCTGTCTGTAGGCTATTGGTACATGGTTGCTAAGTAGTTGCTATGGTATCCCAAGTGGTTGCTAGGTCGTTGCTATGGTGTTGTTTGGTGGTTGCTAAGGTATACCATATAGTTGTTAGGTATTGTTGAAAATGAATGGAAGTCTATGGGATGAATGAAGGGCACATAGAAGAGTGCAGGTCAGTATTGAGTGATGAATAAAGCCAGTACTGTACAGCAGAGCCTCAAATGAATGGGACTCTGTTAGGGATGAGGGGGTAAAAAGACAAACAGATGAATACGGGTCAGAACAACATTGAATTTGTGCTTGGAGATCTGTCCTGAGATAGGGTTTGTGAAACGGTGTCTGTCGGTCAAGCAGAAGTACAGAAAATGGGTGTATAATCTTCCACCCAATTTACTTTTAATGGGAAAGAACACAATTCCCAGTCAGGCCAAACATTACGGATTTGGAATGGCGTCTCAAACTGAAATGTATAAATCTTGTAACAATGTTCTTGTTGAATAAATAGCTAACAAGTACACAACGTTCTGTCTCTAAGTTTTGAATGTAATGTCTATGTAAAGTTCCCACAGTCTCCAGAAACAAACTGTGTGCGTGTGCTTGTGTGATTCCTCCTCAGTCACCCTCCTAAAACCACACACAGACCTTTAGTGTTTCTGTTCTCCTCTGATTGATGGTCTTTCCTGACATTTCACGTTTCAGAAGTCTCCAAACACTGTGTGCATTATACTCTCACAGGTTCAGTCCCACAGTTTACAAACAAAGCAGACACACTCATCAGCTTTTAACCATTTAACCTTTCTGTTTGGTATTCTCTCTCTGAATCTGAGCCAAAATCTTAGTGATTTTATTGAGTACATGAAATTAATACAAAATGTAGATTTTTTTTATTTTATTTTTTGTAAAAGAACTGTTCAAATGATCAGAAAATGTTTATGATGTGTAATATAATAGGCTGCACAGCACTGAAGAGACATTATATAGGTTCATCTTACAAACTCAGATTTGTGCCACAAGAGGGCGCCCTTCAACAGGACAAACTGCTCAGTTCTGTTTGTTTGGGACTCAAATTTCAGTAAAGGGTTGAAATCAACATTGACGCTTATTCAACTTATTGTAACTGAATATATGACAAATGGTTTATTTGAAGCAGGATCATTTATTAGATAATTGCATTTACCAAAAAAAAAAGCAGAGCAATTGAGCAGCTCAGTGAGTTCCTGTGCAGATGCTAAGCTGTTGCTACATGGTTGCTATGATGCGGCTAAGTTGTTGCTAGGATGTTACTAAGTGTTCTGGTATCTCATGTGGTTGCTAGGAGGTTGTTATGGTCTTCCAGATGGTTGCTATGGTGTTTCTAAGCAGTTTCTAGAGTATCCCAAATGGTTGCTAGGTGTTGTTGAAAATGAATGGAAGTCTATGGGATTGATAGTTTTTTTTTGGAGGGGGGGAACTGAATACAAGCACACCATTCCCAACCATTCTTGATATCTCTTCGAGGCTAGTTAGAAAAAAAATGGTTGCCAAGCAAAAGAAGAATATAAAGTGGACAACAATTTATAGTATTCAATTACATCATAAAGCCCTGTCGCAACTCTGGCATCAGTAGCATGAAATGCTAAGAGTCAGTCTGTGACCATCTACTGTTTGTTTAAAATACTACTAATAGTAAATTAGGATATGGTGGACAGTTCATTTTTGTTCAGAATTTAATTGGAACACATAAACTGTTATATATTCACTACATGTGAAGTAACATTTCCAGCCCTTTTTATTGTATTTATTATAATATTAAAACTGTTTAAATAGTTATTCATTCTAATAAAATTAAATTTTTTTTTTTTAATTTTTTTTTTTAAGCTTATTTTTTTGGATGCACTAGCATTTACGTCATGCCATGTTTGTCAAAAGGCCACTGAGTGTTGGCACAGTAGATTGCACTGCTGCCATAAAGCAGTTTGGTCATAACGCTGAGAGCGGCAAGGCAGTGTTTTCTTATTAACCTTCAGCAGAGGTGGGTAGAGCAGCCAAAAACTGGACTCAAGATACAGCCACATATATGTATTAATAGTTATGTCATTTTAAGTGCCCTGAGTGGCTCAGCAGGCAAAGACACTACCACTATGACCCGAGGATCGCAAGTTTGAATCCCGGTCATGCTGTTTGCCATCAACAGCCGGGGCCCAAGAGACCAAAAATTGGCAGTGCTCTCTCTGGGCGGGTAGATGGCGCTCTCACGCTCCATCACTCACACATTGCAATGTCCGCTGGCTCAGGCGTCTACTGATTGGTCCAATCAGAGCTGGGGACCCTGTGTGCCGTCCTCCGAGCGCGTTAGGCTCTCCAGTGATGGTGTATCAATGGTGGTACGAAAAGAGGCGGTGGCTGCATCACACGCAACGGAGGAGGCGTGTGCTTGCCGGCACCCTCCTAGAGTCAGGGACATAGCAAAGTGATGGGGAGAGGCCTAACGGAGGGGATGGGCTAATTGGCTACCACTACATTGGGAAGGGGATAAAAATTGGCAGAAACCTAGAAATAATTAAAAAAAAAAAGTTGTAATTTTATGATCATTTATATATTTTTATATAAGCTTCCTGGTCTGGTCTCATTTGATTTTCCTCATTACTGGTACTCTGATAAAAAGGTTTGACTCCCTGCTGCATTGGTTATGGCAACACTTGTGACCATTCACAAAAAATATTCAAGAATCTTTCATAACAAACCTCTCACTGTGCTGCTAAACGAACATGAATTTGAATACCAACATTTTGCAAGCGTGATTGGGTAACGTCATCAGAATACTGTAGTGTTGTGCAATACAAGTAGTGTGCAATCACAAATTAGCAGCTCAAATTAGTCAGAAATAAACAACCTTAAGAAGAGGGTTTCGGCCTTCATAGGATTCCTCTCTTTTGTGTGTGTGTGTGTGTGTGTGTGTGTGTGTGTGTGTGTATGTATATGTACTGTTATGGTCTCCCACATTTTAGGAAATGAGCTGTGCGGTTGGTCAGTCATGACTAATCTCTGACTGTAAATATGGACGTGACCTTGATTTTGATTCGATAAAAAAATTAGTGTGTTACGAAATCTGAGAGTTCACTGGAATGTTGAAGTTCAGCATTACTGTTAGTATACACTGAGAAACTATTTATACAAATTTCTATTTACATCGATCAGCCATAACATTAACACCACCTCCTTGTATCAACACTCATTGTCCATTAATTCAGCTCCACTGACCTGTTGTACTTTTTGTATTTCTACAATTACTGACTGTAGTCCATCTGTTTCTTTGTTATCCTCCTTTCACTACACCACAGAACAGGTATTACTTGGGTGGTGGATCATTCTCAGCTGTGACCCTGGCATTGTTAGTGTGTGTTGTGCTGGTATGAATGAATCAGACACAGTAGAGCTGCTGATGTTTTTAGACACCTCAGTGTCACTGCTGGAGTGAAAATAGTGCAGAAAGAGAGTAAGAGTGCAGTCTGTTGTCATAGGTGACGTGTTGGATGTGGAGAAACATCACAAAGGAATTTGGCCTCTGCATTTAATCCATCTGTGCATACACACACACACTATGCTAGGGTGACCAGATCTGAGATGACGAAAAAGAGGACACCTCAGCAGGGTTTTTTTTTTTTTTTTTTTTTTTTTTT
>BRDA01008069.1:1195-36284 GCA_036984385.1 Crenuchus spilurus | reverse complement strand
GAGAGAGAGATGATGTGATATATATGTGTGTTATGGTCAGTTTTCAGACCTGTGCGGGGGGGGGGACATTAATAAATTATTTGTTTGGTCTTATACAAAACCGGAAAAGAGTCACTCGAAATACTTCATCAGTGGACTACAATGACATGTCAATAATTTACGTCACAACCACATCACACACTACTTACGTCTAATTACGTCACGTACGAATCACGTCTTACTATTGACGTTACATCTAATCACACTAATCAAGTAACACACACACACACACACACACACTCTATTCGGACGATATTCTGGTTTGTTTATTAAATAATTACAGGGGGGGGGGCGTGTCCAGACTTTTGACTGGTATTGTGTGTATATATAGTGTAGTAGAGAGAGAGAAGGGCAGACGGAATGAGACAGATATACAGATATGTCTGTCTCTCTACTTTAAGATTAGATTAGATGTTTACATTCCAAAACAGATCTGTTCCTTCTGCTTCCAAAACACAGGTTCTGTCTTTATCTCACAGACACACCAGTTATGTAAGTAATGTTTATATGAAATTGAGCTTTAAGCCTCCAGTAGGAACATCACACCCTCCGTATCAGTGTTCAGCTAAATGCCAGATTTACATCAACAGCTCGGAGGGGTCAGAGCGCCCCCTACTGTGCTAACCTTACACCATAAAATCTCTATATTAAAGTATATTTCACATTAGTAGCACCAAATGGAGTTAGATTTTAACCACAGCATAGTGTATATGTTAAGACATCAGTGTTTATGACTTGAATTCAGAGCTTCATTACTTTATTTTTTCTTAGATTCACACAAAAGGGAGGAGTCATACGACAGCCGAAACCCTCTTCTACTCAAGTTATTCGTTTTTGTATATTTTGAGCTGCTCATTAAACATTCTGCTTCAGACCAACAATGTGCTTCAGTTAGAATAAGGGATGATTTTGCTTTCAATCCTTTACTGATGTTTGAAACCTGAATGAATAGAACTGCGCACTCGGTGTCTGTCCTGCTGCCCTCTTGTGGCACAAATCAGAGTTGCAAGATGAACATAATGTCCCTTCGGTGCTGTACAGCTTGAAATAAATGACTTCTGGGAGTATAAGTGTAGAGGTCAGATTTTCATACTTGTATATATTTTCATTTGTGATGTAGATCTTTGATGAGGTGGAGAAGAGAAGAAGGAAGTCCATGGCAATGATCTACCCGTTCATGCAGAGTCTGAGAGAAGCTCCGTTTCCTTCACCGGGAAACACCGTCACAATCAAGAGCTTCATACCAGAGTCTGGAACAGAGGTAGACTCGCACACATACAGAGATTTGATTATATTAAATAGAAATCACCACTCAGCACTAGAGTCACCCGTTACCATAAGCATCTCCACTGCATGTGCCTCTCTGTGCTATAGATAATCAGCTTGACTCGGCCGATGGACTCATGGCTAGAACACGTAGATTTCCGTCCACTGTTCCACTACCTGACGGACGAGGAGGTTCTGCAGGTCTTTGCTGCAACTGTGCTGGAGCGGCGAATCATCTTCATTGCAGAGGAGCTCAGGTACATGTCTGAACCAATCGGATTTCACCACTGACACTCTGATCTCCCTTACTGTCCTGTTCTGAAAGTGAATGCTAGTGTAGAACCAGCTACAGAAATGGCCTATTGTAGAGCTGGGCGATATGGGCAAAAATTTTATCACAATATATAATATTGATCAATCTCGATAATTATCACGATATTAAATTTAACACTGTCATAGTTTTAAGCAAAATCTTTCTAAAAACATCAGACTAAATACATGAAATGTTACTATTTAAAGTATTAATATGTTTATTGCTAGAACATAATATTGCTTTATTGTTGAAACTTACAATGATTGCTGTTGGCCGCAGCCACTCCAAAATAACAACAGGCTAAAGAGCCAACATGCTAACAGGCTAATGCTAGCACTCGGGCTGACACGCACACGCACACACAGCGAGCCCCCCTCCTTCTCCTTCTCACACAAACAGACGAGCACACAGCGACCTCGCGCTTTCTCGCCCCGCCCAACTACGCTCTCCCCCAATTACAAGCTTGTCAACATTGCATTTTGGCGGTGCTGGTGAGGAGGAGGAGCTAACAAGCAGCAGTATTAGACTTCTGAACTCACTGTCAAGCTGCTTAGACGTGAAATGGAAACGGAACGTTAATGCTTATCGAATTCTATTGTCCCGGCTTATCATCATCATCGAGGGTTAAATTATCGTGCAAAAAATTGCCCAGGACTAGCCTATTGTATATGAGGGAGGGCCATTATCACAACAAATGTCAGAAGAGAGACTGTGTGTGTGTGTGTTGGTGTGTTTGTAGCACTCTTTCTCAGGTGCTCCATGCTGTTGCTGCATTGCTGTTTCCATTTCTATGGCAACACACCTTCATCTCCATTGTTCCTCGAGTTCTGCTGGATGTTTACCTGGCCCCAACGCCGTACTTGCTGGGCATCCAGAGCAGCTTAGCAGACGAGCTAACTGACCACACTGATGTAAGTGTGTATGTGTGTGTAATGCCGTTAATCTGTGTGTATATACACATTCAGAGTATTATGACAACCCTGGGGTATAAACTAGGCCTGGGATGGCACGGACACTACATGGTAAACTCCAACACTTTCCTCATTGAGCCTGTGTTCATTATACACTGGTTAATTGCATCCTTTGCCAATGTCTATCATTTTGCACTACAGCTGACTGGTGTGCTCGCTTGTTTATACATGCAGCAAACCCTGTCACATGGCATCTGACCACTAACCACCATCATACTGACAATCTTTACATTCCCTCAAAATACAGTCCAGGATTAAAGTTGGTCTCAGATTTAGATGATCTCTCTGGTCCCACTGATGGGCAGAGGTGGGGGACTCGAGTCTCATGACTTGACTCGAGTCAGACTCAAGTCGCAATTTTGAAGACTCGAGACTTGCTTGACTAACGCTGGTGAATGACTCGACTTGACTTTGACTTGGTCTTTATGACTTGAGACTTGACTTAGACTTGAGACAGATGACTCGAAAACACTTAATTTTTTTATTTAAATATATGCAATTTAAAAACAAAGTTAGATGACGTTAGAAGATTTTATTTTGAAACATGATCGGCTTACTTTACAGTGCACGTAGAACGCTAAACAGCAGCAATAACGAGCCGTTATAGCACATGGAGCGAGGAGACCAAATATTTAATATAATTTAGGTCTGATGAACATGTGAAGAGTCAGCTTAAAAATGCACAAAATACTGGACCGTGCAGCTTATTTTCTGAAATAATGAGAGAGAATATAACAGGATGACAGAGCAACCTAAACTAATGAAACAGCGCTTCCTTCTACAAACCAATCAGTGTCGAGTGTAGGAAGATGCACACCACGTAAGTGATGACGACAGTACGTGGGTGTGTCATAATAAAAGTCCTTTGAGTGCTCGCAAAAATGCACTATGAAAACAAAACTAATTGGACAAAATGTATACAAAATAACAAACACAAACTGTATACAAAAAATAACATAAAAAATAAAATAAATAATAAAATAAAATAAACGTGGTTTTTGTATGCCACATGCTATTGTTGTTATTTTGTTCTGTTCATATCTACACTGTCTAGCAACCTTGACATCTAGCATATGTAAAGATAAGATTGCTTAAATTTGAAAGTTATGCTAAAGTTAAATATCTCTTTAATGTTGTGGCAGAGATGTTTGCTAGTGTGGATATAAACTGGACAAAATAGCAGTAATAGTATGTGACATACTAAAACATTATGTGACTGTTTTCATGGTTTGATGTAATGTTTGTAATATTAACATTTCAGACATTGTTTTATAGGTATCAGGTTTACATTTCAGGCAATATGTTTTTATTTATTTTTATGTACTTATTTTTATTTAATCTACTATTCAGTTGATGATGTAATGCTTTTTTGTGCTCAGAAATGTTCATTAAGAAGCAGCTTTGAGAGATGCATTAATAGGTTATGGTGAAATGTTGTGACCCTCTTGATGGGGGAAGTAAGCCATTAAGTAAGTTATGTAATTGTATGTGTGAGGTATATTTGATGTTTAATAGATTTAGTTTATGTTGAAATAAAACTCAGTTTGTATACGACCGTCTCTATTAATTTAAATGTGTAAACTGGGGCAGATCAGACCGTATTTGTATGACTTGACTTGTGACTTGCTTGGCTTATAGCAGGGACTCGACTTGACTTACTTAGTTCTCACTACAGTGACTTGGGACTTGCTTGAGACTTGAAGGCAATGACTTGAGACTTGCTTGTGACTTGCACATGAGGGACTTACTCCCACCTCTGCTGATGGGTAAACACTCATGGACCATCACTCATAGCTCAGGAACCTGTCGATACAATACGTATCCCAATACAGGAGTTAAATATTGTCATGTAAGGTGATACTGTAAGAAAGGATGTTAAAAAGGTGGTGCATGTTTACATTACTTGTTTCTGTTCAAGTGGAAAAGTCTAATGGCTGAAGATTAGTGTCCTCTAGTAAACCAGTGTTAAAAATTCAGTTACATTACAAGTGCTATTACACTTTGTTATTAGTGAACTTACTTTCATAATTCTGTGGTTGGGATATTTTAATCGAGCACATCTGTTTTACCTGAAGCGCTTGTTATATTTGGCAGTTTGTGAGGTTTTGGGTATTTAGTTGTTTTGGTGTTTTGAGCCTGTTTATCTCTGCGGTTTGTGTTTATGACGTCATAGAATAAAAGCAGCTCAAACTGTTTAAGGTCCAGTGACGCTCATTATTAAAGTAGATTAAACAGAGAGAACTTTACATTTTGTTTTTGTTCCACAGCTGCTCATTGTCGACCTCTCGGAACAAACAAAGAACAGATTCATCTCTAGAGTGAGTGACCTGTGTATACACACACTCACACACTCTCTCTTGACTCATTCCATTCACACTCAAGTCTCTCCTCCTCTCTAACACATGCTTCCAGTTTGGTTGTGTGTGTGTTGCTCTGTCTCTAATGCAGTAAAACACCTTTTAATTTTACTTGGTTCTGCAATTCTGAGAACAAACATTTAAGGAACAGTCAGCTGATCAGCTTTAATCAATATATAATCTATTATCATATACAAAATCTCAGTCAGCCAATCAGCAGCAATCAATATATAATCTATTATCATATACAACATCTCAGTCAGCCAATCAGCAGCAATCAATATATAATCTATTATTACAAGCAACATCAGTCAGCTGATCAGCTGTAATCAATAGATCGTCTGTTATATACAATAAAGTACACTCTCATTATAGCCAAATAAACATATCTGCCTGTTGATATGTTGAGGTAATGTTGATAATGAAAGATTTAATAATCAGCCAGATCTTACAGTGTTAATTAGCTCATGAGATGTCTGTTGTCTTCCGTAACTGCCTGGTTTAGCTTTCCTGTGCTGCTCTTAGTTTAGCTAGTCAACACAAGGTTAAACACCCCTGAGGTGATCCTGAACAATAGACCTCTCACCTGAGTGTTCACACCTATCACATGAATATTCAAAGCAGGGTTAGTGGCTGAGTGAAAACAGAGTGTCGCCTCACATTCCTTAAGCTTTAGAAATAAACCCACATACAATGTCTAAAAACTGTAATGAGCAGTGTGTAGCCAACACCTCTGTTTATTCAGTTCTTAGCTCAAAAGTCTTGGCTAGAAATGTTTAGAGTGTTTTTTCACAATATCAGCACATCTGAAAACAGGTTTTTGAAAGTCTATGTCTAGAGCAGATTTAATCAAAATATAGATTTGACACTTTTACTGTTTTGACACTGTTGTTTGTGCTGAACAAAAGCCTGTGTAACATTTTGGAAAAACATTATTTTAGATGGGTGCAATTTATAAAAAAGTGAAGGCATGTCTGACAACATCAGTGTGTCTGAAATACCCTCAGACTCCAGGGGGTTAAAGCAAGTTAAAGCTGGATGTCTTCAAATTCTTTAAATTCAGATCTAATGACATCTTGTGGTCAAATGTTGGTACTGCATCATAGTGTGTCAGCTCATTCTACACAAGTTAATAAATGAATGTACATTAGACAGATACATGAATGTGTTCATGTCTGTAACTATTTTAGAGATTAAAGATTTTTTAGCCATTTCAGTTAGTTTAGGTAAAATCTCTGGTGTTGGGGTAAACCCATGTTTAAGCTCCACACAGCTGGCTGATATTTCTCACTCTGTGTAATGGAATAGTGACGGGGTGAATCAAGATTAACAGTAATTGTTTTCCTGGCTGTAGGTTGGAGACGAGGACACGCTGATTCCTCCCAAACTGCAAGAGGAGCTGTTACAGGCACTCTGTATGAGGAGCAACAATGCAAGTGAGTTTCATTATAATCATTCATAAATACACAATCACACTGTTTCTGCTGGATAACAAGAATACAAGATATTCATCTTTGCAAAAATAGATACATTTTCATCTTAAAATTTGAAAATGCCTGTTGCTCTTTACATTGTTTGTAAATTTCATGATGATTGGACCAAAAGAAAGGTCCCAAAATGACTTTGATGCCCCAAAGCCCGGTAAACTTAGGCGAGAGCCGCGGTCCACCATAGGCGAATGGACGGAGCCCCGGAGTGCGCCGGTCCGAAACGGACTGGTCCTAGGATCTGGTTCCATTGACTTCCATTAAAAGCCAAAAAAAATTCCCCTGAAAAAAGATTCATTTTATTTCTAGTATTTGCCAAATGTTCCCCCTCCCAATGTGGTAGTCACCAATTAACCCATCCCATCCACTAGGGGGCTCTCCCCATCACTTTTGCACTGTTCCTGACTCTAGGAGGGTGAAAACAAGCACAAGCATCCTCTGATGCATGTGATGTGGCCACGCCTCTATTTTAGCTACCGCTGATACACCGTCACTGGGGAGCCAACGTGCTCGGAGGAAAGCGCAGGATTCCCAGCTCCGAATGGACCAATCAGTAGACGCCTGAGCCAGCGGACATTGTAGTATGAAAGTGATGAGAAGAGAGCACCATCAACCTGACCAGAGAGAGCACTGACAATTTTTTCTCTCAGCTCCGGCTGTTGATGGCAAACAGCTTGACTGAGATTCAACCTTGCGTTCCTCCGATCATAGTGTCAGCGTCTTAGCCCGCTGAGCCACTCGGGACTCTAGGATATCTGTTTTTGCAGATTAACTCTTCATATGTTCTGTAATATAAAGTTCCCATTTAAAAATAAAACAAACTGGTTATTTTGTAATGTTTTTACTGGAGGAACATGAACATGAGTGTAATATGACTAAAGCCTGACTGTAGAATAACACCCCTCTCCGTCCCTCAGCCACAGAAGATCTGAACAAAGTCATCTCTGGAGCTTTCCTGACCTTTTTTGTGAACACGGTGGGTCATTTTGCGGCTCACATTAAAAGGTGCAGAGGTGGTACACAGGCTGGAACGTTCCAGAAGAAAAGCTTCCTGAAAGCCGTGGAGCCTAAAAGCAGCCGAAACTTTGTTAAACAGTTTGTCCAGACACAGATGTTTGACCTCTTCATCCAGGAAGAGGAGAAACAGCCCAACCATGAAGGTCAGCACTTCATTTCTGTTTCTGTTTAATGAGGTTTAAAGCCTAACTCCTAACTTTTAAATGAAGGGATGGATGATGTGATGCTGATATTGTTATTGAGAGAAATTCCATCTATCGAGTGTATGAGTAGAGTCGGTACTGACCACATGCATGGATCATAAAGTCAGATGTATGCCAGTTATAGTCTGTAAACAACAACCACTGCACAGTGACAAGTATGATATGATGTATCAGGAACCAACATATTACAGTGGTAACCCTACTTACGAGTTTAATCCGTGCAGAAGCCGAGCTCGTTAGCTGGTTTGCTCGTTAGCTGGATGCATTTTCCCCATAAGAATACGTGTAAAACTGATTAATCCGTGTCAGCCGGCCAATATACAGTATACTTTAATATGCTAAATAATGTGTTTATATGGGTTTTTGAAAAAATAAACGTGACGACGCTCGTGTAGGCTGGCCGCTAATGACAGGGAGACCAACGGTGCTCGTGTAGGCTGGCGGCTAAGGAGGACAGGAGGACGGGCGTACGTGTATGGCATGGTTACACTTATCATATGAAAAGTAAAAGTAAAATGTATCTAACTTTCTTGTTCACTACCTTTTGTTACCTTAGCGTCACTTTCACTAGCACTTTCACTGGACAGCGGTCAAAGGTAATGACTGACCGTCTTCTACGCTAGCATCTAGGAGATGCTACGACCGCAGCGCCCCTAGTGGTTGGCATACTTGAACTAATTTACGCTACTCGTTACTTGGAATTTTACTCGTTACCTGGAACAAAAATATTCCGAGATCTCGACTCGTTACCTGGAATACTCGTTAGTAGGGATGCTCGTAAGTAGGGTTACCACTGTATCTGATCATGAATTAAATTAATGGCTGATAATTTTGTGTCCTATGTTTAGTTTGTACAGAGGGGAATTTTCCTTCTTGTAGACATAACAGCACCCTCTGCTGGACACCGATACTCTCTTTAATGACCGGTAATGGTCATAACTCCGTGTGAATTTTGCATTATATTTTGTACCTTAAAACTGTTAATTAAGATTGTTATTGGTATGAAGCCGATATTGGCCACAATTAGTTAATTATTGGTAATCCGAAGTGAAAATTCCATATCGCCACATCTCTAGTAATGAGCCTGATTGGATGCCACTGACAGCTTAATTTCTTATTTTTTTCTGTGTCTTAAATACTCAATTAACATTAATTACATTGCAAATGAAGTGCAGTCATAATTGATTTAGACGCAGAAGACAAGTTTATACAAGAAAAATGTTAATTTGCACTGTTTACAGTTTAAAATAGAGATGTAACTGAATATACAGCGAGAGAACTGAACTGTGACTGTGTGTTAATTCAGGTTTCTTCCATAAGAAAGTGGTCGAGTATCAGGAGAGACGGAAGAAGGAGCGACTGAAGAGTGGCTGGGTGAAAGGGGTGGTGGTGTGAGTGTGTGTGTGTGATAAACAGTGTTGGTTTCAGTGATGTGTGAGTGATTTTTAAGCGCTGTACCAGGGCGAGTGTTGTGATCTGAGCAGAAAGCTGTGTTTGTGTTGAAGATGAAGAGAAATAAATAAGAACGTGATTAGATTTGAAGCATGCTGTATGTTTAGTTATAAACTGTGAATATATTTTAACTGTAAATGTTTCTGGGCGTCACTGACGTCCTGTTTGTGTGAAACACGTCTGACTGCACTTTAGTTTTGCTGATTGTAATAAAAGATGAGAAAAAATAATGAACGTGTGGCTTAATGATTTAACATTGGAGTCTCATGAAGTCCTTTTTATTGATCCCTGTGGGTAAATTCCTCTCTGCCGTTAACCCTTCCGGAGGGAATACACACACGTTAGTGTGCAGTGAGCAGCCACCTGCTGCAGCACCCGGGGAGCAGTTTTTGGTTTGGTGCATTGCTCAAGGACTCTTCAGCTGTGGATTTGTGTTGCTGGCTTTTCTAACCTGCAGGCCATGGCTGGTTCCTATGTCCAGGACAGGACAGGGTGCCCATCCATCGCTACGTATACACACACACACCGGGACAATTTGGAGTATTCAATTCCCCTGCCCTCCGTGGTTTTGCACTGTGGGAGGAAACCCACGCAGACACAGGGATAACATGTAAACTCTACATAGATGGGAACTTGAGACCTCAGTGCTGAGAGGCAAACATGACAATTAAATTGATCTGTTTATCATTTAATTAAAAAAGATTTTTTTAAAAAAGTGACATTTTAAGCCTTTTGACATTTTAATATGAAAATCAGAAATTCAGAACCTCAGATTACTAGAATAGTTCATTTGAGTAAATTACTATTCAAAAGGTATCAACAAAGGCTTAATTTTGTGTAACAAAATGTTAGTTTACCTTTTATTTATTCATTTTTGCCAATTTTTCATTCCTTTTGCAATGCCAATTAGCCCATCCCATCCATTAGGACTCTCCCCATCACTTTGCACTGTCCCTGACTCTAGGAGGGTGAAGACGAGCACAAGCCTCCTCCGTTGCGTGTGATGCAGTCATCGCTTCTTTTTCTAACTACCACTGATACACCGTCACTGGGGAGCCAACACGCTCGGAGGAAAGCGCAGGATTCCCAGCTCTGAATGGACCAATCAGTAGACGCCTGAGCCAGCAGACATTGCAACATGAAGAGTGAGAGCGCCATCTATCCGCCCAGAGAGAACACTGCCAATTTTTGTTCTCTTGGGCCCCGGCTGTTGATGGCAAACAGCATTACTGAGATTCGAACTCACGATATGACCAGAGGGTCATAGTGTCAGTATCTTAGTCATCTGAGCTACTCTGAGCCCCTTTAGTTTACCTTTTTTAATTAAAGTATGAACACAATCTAATGCATTACAGTATATTCACTGTTGGTCCCTAAAGTCTTGTCATTAAAAGGCCCATAAAAATCACATCCACACAGCAGAGTTTAAACATCAGGTGATTTATCTGAATAAATGATAACATGGTTAATAAACATATATATGAGAAAATAAAATCTTCTTATAAAACACATTTCAGTATACAATACGCAGCAAGAAGCACAAAGATGTAATAAAACAATAAATGTCTCGTTGGGTAAAGACTCAGCTGCCTGAAAGCATGTATAGAAGGATGAGAGATTATTTGAACTCGTTTAAAACGATGGATGCTGATGGATGGATGTTAAAAATGCTGCTCAAGCACCTAAACTCACTTTAGTTTCCAGCTCCCTCTACTGGTCAGTGCAGGTTTAGAACAGTGGTAGTATATACGCTCACCGGTCACTTTATTAGGTACACACACCTTGTATCTACACTCATTCACTGTATCAGCTCTACTGACATTATAGCTGCACTTTGTAGCTCCACAGTTACAGACTGTAGTCCATCTGTTTCTCTGTATACATTGTTCACCTGGTTCTTCAATGGTCAGGACCCCCACAGAGGCTGTATTAATAATAACAGTAGTGTATTGTTGGTGTGTGTTGAGCTTGTACAAGTGGTTGAGACACAACAGAGCTGCTGATGCTGCTCAGTGTCTGTGCTGGAGTCAAAGTAGTGCGCCAACAGCATCCTGAGACCCCCAATGAAGGATTAGAGGACTGACTCAAACTGTGCTGAGCTGCTGTCTCTGACTTTACATCTACAAGTTAAGAGTGTCTAACACACACTAACACACCACCACCACATCAGTGTCACTGAAGTGCTGAGAATGATCCACCACCTGTATAATACCTGCTCTGTGGGAGTCCTCACCAGGTGGAGCGCTCAGTGGAGCTGAATTAATGAGTGTAGATACAAGGTGTGTGTACCTAAAGAAGTGGCCAGTGAGTGTATGTTTAAAATACTACAGTTCATTGAGCTGTAATCGGATCAACCAGGAAAATGACACCTTTGAGTTTTCTGAATATCTGACCGCTTTGAACTGCACATTTTAAACATGTTAGGATCCTGTGTGTGTGTTTTTGAGGGACCTGAGACTGTACACGTGTGTTTACATTCATCCAGCAAACGCAGGCTCATATTTATAAGTCACTCAGGGCTCGAAATAAGTGAATTATCACGTCTTGCACCCCAATCTTCTCTGATTGGCTGGCAGTTGTGTATTAATCTGCATTGCGACATGTATTAAGTAGATCCAGTTAAAAGAAGCCTATTCACTGTTCTATATCAATGCTGTAGAAACTGAATGGTAACCATAGGAAATATAGTAAACATCCATTCATATGAAAACCTTTGAACAAACGTACAAACAAGACTCCTCATGTTTTCTTTGTACTCGTAAGTCTTATTCAGATTGGATTAAATGTACAGGACATCCTGGAGTAATTTCTCCTTTCACATGAGCTCCTCTGTGATTTTATTTACATCTGTCGCACCATGTCTGCGTTTTTGTGCTTCATCATCTGAATAAATAACCTTTTTTTTTTTTTTTTTTTTTTTTTTTTAACTCAATTATTTAAATCCCGTCCGTAAGCAAATCTCCAGGCAGATGTTTTCTCAAGTTGAAAAATAAACATTTTTGGCATCTGCTACTTGTCATATTTAGTCTTTTAATCCTTTAATATTCTGCTCAACCATCTGGTAGATTTGAGTCACTATCTGCTTGAAGAAGTTGTTGAACTAAACACAATGTGATTGTGCCATCTCTACCAATCGGTAGAGGAACGGTAAGCTAAAAAATGTCCACTAGAGGTCACTAGAAATTAAACATCATCTTGTCTGAATGTAAACTAGCAATGCTACATAGCCATACCCCACCCAAAAATCATATCATCATATAATGTTTGTGTTCGTAAATAATCTGCATCCCTCTAGAAACTCACTCCTGTAGTTATTTTAATGCTGTCCGGATGCGGGAGTTTCAACACTGAGGAGACGTGTACGGTGTTAAAATCAGACGTTCTCCTGATGAAATAATCCAATCTGAAGAGAGCTATGAATACACAAAAATGTCTAAATGTGGTAACCGGGGTATAAGTGGGATAACAGCCTGCAAAGTGTCCTGTTATCCCAGAATAACTGGAGGTAGTGGAGGCCAAGAACAGACTCTGGGTGTACTCTGATGACAGCAGCGTGATGTTTACATGTCTAAATGTACCCAAAAAGTTAAAAAGTTGTGATAAAACACTGGCTGAGAGTATAAAAGCTCAGTTTATTATAACGGTAAGGTTTTGATTTTGTGGTTGATGCTTGTTTGCAGCCAGAGCACTGATCTACCATCAGGTCTCATATTTATAGTCAGTATTACATTAAAGGCATAACCTGAGGTCAGATCAGCACTCTTATTCTCACAGGTTTGGTGTGTGTGTGTGTGTTAGATGGACCCAGCAAGCAGTGGTGAGGTTTCCCCCGGTGTGTGTGTGTAGTAGCCAGAGTCATGCAAGTTGTTGCTGTAAAGCTCCACCTCTGCTCGCAGATTAATCTTCTAAAGACAGAAAAACACACACACTCACATTAAAGAACATGATGAACTGTGTGTGTGTGTGTGTGTGTGTGTGTGTGTGTGTGTGTACATGTGTTCTTACTTTAAAGTCTCTGATGTAGGTGAGGAAGAAGCTGATGAAAGAAAATGCCAGAGACCACTCAGACACCGTACTGACCATGTGAGCCACATAACCCTGTAACAAAACCACACACACACACACACACACACACACACACACACGCACACGCACTGAAAAACGACTGTACGTACCTGGTACTATTCATATAAATAACAATGTGCAGGCAAAGAATATACCAACACACACTCACAGGGTCTGTGGGGTCCCAGTGGAGTTTTTTGGGAACATCCACTCCAGATATGCTGCTGTACATTATCACTGACGACACAAACACTTCAGCACAGTTAAAGATGAACACTTCATAGTGAATAAATATGAAAAGAATTTCAGTGTGTTCGAGTCTGTTGTTGGAGAAAGAGTTTAGTATAGTACAGTATATTGTACTGTAGTACAATATAACCTAGTATAGCACAGAATATTGTAGTATAGTAAAGTACAGTGGAAGGATAATTGAGTATACAGTTTATATATAAAAAGCTGACATTAAGATGTGAAAAAGATCGTTATCAGAAAAACAAACTTTGCTTTCACTTTCAAAGAACTTACTGGGCTGGTGTTCTCTGACAACGCCCCTGGATACAGCACAGTGATGAGTGACATACTGTATGTCAGCCAAAGTCAATTACTCACATTTGCCTCTGGGTTAGGTTGCCAGATAATGCAATACAAATCCCAAACCAAAATGGAGAAACAGCCATTTGTTCATTATTATTATTATTATTATTATTATTATTATTAATAGTGTTGTTATTTAAGCTGAGGGCTGGTGAGGATACTGCTTATGATGCTACTGAAGGTCCAGATGCAGACGGACAGTCGTGTCCAAAACATACACTTGCTGTGTATGAGAGGCTGCATCCAGTAGGACAGCAGGGTTTGGGTCAGAATGTATAATGCTCCAACCCCAAATGTCAACACCGCTCCCAACATGTGCAGAGGGAACAACGTTGTTTTCTACAGAACACAAAAACAAAAACACTGCAGCTCAGAACTGGATGTTCTACACTACAGAAAATCATCAAACTTTATAGAACATTACAGAGCACTTTAAATTAAACAATACAAGTCATATCGCCCCCTACACTTCCTGTACAGTATTACAGTCTGTCAGAGTCACTGTGAAATCATACTAACATTTCAGAACATGTTTTTAAATGAATGCCTCGTTAAACGTGTTGAGTAAGCGCTGCCTTTTACCTGAAAGTTTGCCACCACACACATGCCGAATGAGCTGGTGTAGCCGAGCACCAAGCCGACAGTGTTGAGCAGGAGAAGACGCTTCCGCTCGACATCCATCAGAGCCTGAACCTGCTTATAGCGCACATACATAGTGGCAATACCTGCAGAAATACAGACACACACCCCACACAAAAGCATCACTGACTTTATCAGTACATGCAAACTCCAGATCATTACAGATTTTCCTCACTGTCCAAAGAAAAACAATAATCTCCAAAACTTTACCCAAAAACCTTATGTACTGTACATAGACGTTAATGTAAAGAGATTTCATTCAAAGCAGCAGTTTTGTAGCATTTCTATTGGTCTGATCATTATAAAATGTGAACAAAATTTAAAGGATGACTTGCTGAGCTCAGATTATGCAGAAAACTAAAAATACCAATTTTCCTTGAATGATTTGAAGATATTATACTGACTTAGCAACAAAGTCACTGATTATGCATAACTCATATAAAGGAGAAACTCAATAAACAGCCTGCAGTGTACTGAACACAGGAAGTCTCAATCTGTTATTTATTAGCATTAATACTGAATAATTTAATAACAGGATCATTATTTGCAAACTTATTTTTTTTCTGGTACATGTTTATGTCATAACTATGGTTTTGTATTTGATTTGGGTTTTTTTTCTACTCAATAGCATTGAATTATTATTATTATTATTATTATTATTATTATCATTATTATATTACCTACAAACGCCGACACATTGAGCATGATCCCAAACACACATTTTTCAGGAGCCACTGTACCCGTGTCACTGTAATAACACACACACACACACACACACAAAAGTCAGGATATGATATTAAAGGGTGCAGATCTTAGATTTTTGCCATTCTCTTTAATAATGAATACACTAATAATATTTAGTAGTTTAATGTACTGAAACAGTCACATATAATTTTCTTTATCATTTAAAACTAAACAGGCTGCTGCATGTATAAGACATATGTAAACAAACTCTGTTCTGATTGGTGGTCCTGTGTTGTGCTTGTTCCGTGTGAATGGGCGGAGCTAGGCTGCTGAAGTCTCATATGAGAGTGTGCTCATGATTGTGACATCACATCCAAAATGATAACTTACCTGATCCCGAGCAGAACCTCAGCTTAAAGTCACATGTCTGAGTCTAGAACAAAGCAGCTGGGTTCCTCTCACCTGATGTATGGTACCAGCGGCCCGACATGGCCCAGCGAGATGGCTGTGATGTAAGCAATGATAAATGTAGCTGCTGTCCACACGACCAGAGAAACGGGCAGGAAACACAAGCCCTCCTGAAACCACCACATCTCTCTGTCTCTCTCACACACACACACACACACCTGATCCTGCAAAGAACACACACAAACACACACAGTTCAGTACTCCAAAGAGCCTCAAAACCTGTAGTATCACAACATTCAACACCAACATCAGACTACACCTGAACATTCAGCTCTGACTAAAATAAACACATAAATACACTGACCGGCCACTTCATTAGGTACACACACCTTGTATGTACACTCATGGTTCATTTTAGCTCCACTGAGCATACAGCTGCACTTTGTAGCTCTACAATTACAGACTGTAGTCCATCTGTTTCTCTGTATACTTTAGCCTCCTTTCACCTGTTCTTCAATGAACAGGACCGCCACAGAGCAGATATTACTTGGGTGGTGGATCATTCTCAGCATTGCAGTGATACTGATGTGGTGGTGGTGTGTTAGTGTGTGCTCTGGTATGAGTGGATGAGACAAAGCAAAGCTGCTGATGTTTGTAAACACCTCTGTATCACTGCTGGAGTGAAAAAAGTGAAGCAATTAAAACTTTCCAGCCAACGTTGTCCTGAAGAACAGGTGAAAGGAGGTTAATAAAGTATACAGAGAAACAGATGGGCTGCAGTCTGTAATTGTAGAACTACAAAGTGCACCAGTATGCTCAGTGGAGCTGATACGAGTGTAGATACAATGAGTTATGGCTGATTGGTGTATATTTCATATCAATTGTAAAAAAAAAAATGTTTGCAATATTGAGAAAATGAGCTGTAAATAAATATTACAGTAAAATGTAACTATCAGATAATAACAGCAACATACCTTAAATGTGTCAGGGTCAGATGGTCAGATGATCAGACGGTCAGACTACCTGTGTGCTGCTGTTTCTTCTCCCTGTTTAAATAAAAACTGAAAACTCATTTCCTGTTTTCAGATGAAATGAAAGTCACCTAAAAGCATGAGATACTTATTTAGCATCACAAGCTCTCACTTCCTCTGGTTGTGCTCTCATCAGAGTCATGGGAGAGGAGAAACCTCTTCAGCAGTGACATAAAGATCATGCTGCGTTTACAGAAACAGTTCAACAAAAATCATTTTCTCACACCAGCTAGCACCCACATAGAGCAAACGTGAACTGATTCATATCCGGCACACAGATCAGGCCTGAAGACCACAACAAAGAGCCAGAGATGGCACAGATACGGTAACTGGAAACTAATTCATGTATTTTTGATAAAAAACAACATACAAAACTTCAAACAGCTGATCAGTTCATTGCAATTATATAATCATAATTACATAATCATAACAATTATGACCATAGCAGAATAAATATTCATATTTTAATAAATACAATATAAATCAGACATTACTGTAGCTATGACTTTTAAGTCAATCTGGAGTACATGTATGTTTAAGTCCACTAAAAAGTTTGGTTGGTCTATTTTTATAGAAGCTATTTAGGTGACTATTGAGTGCTAGTGATTGTTAGCAGCCTCACATCACAAAGAAGTAAACATCGACTGACCTGATGTAAGTGGTGACATATGTAAACACAGTACAGGACCTGATCTAACCTTCCTTTAAACGAGGTAAACACAGGTCAGACGGAATCAGGCAGCTCTTACTGTAAAACTAAGCGAAAGCAGTCCAGAGGGTTTACCTGTGTTGGAGGGCGGTGACGTCACCTCTTCATACGCTCACCTGGAGGTGTCATCTCTCCTCTTCGTAGAAAAGAAGACACAGGACAGTCTTTGCTTTTGTCTTCGATCTCTGTCCCCGTGTCACTTCTATCTACTTCCTACCAGCTTCACGTGGCTCACGTACGTCATCCGAGCTGACCCGGCAACGACCAGAAGGGGGCGTAGTGAGAAACTGTCTGCAGTAAGTACAGAATACCAGCAGGGGGCGGACTAAGTCTGCACTAATCACAGAGTACGCGCAGATGTTTATTTCCCCCTGTAATTACACTGTAATAGTCTTACGTGGCTTTTAAGATTATTAATAACAATAAAACATGTAGAACAACATAATATTAATGTATATATGACAACACGTTGTGTCCAGTCTACCCGACAAAAATATATTATAATGTTTTAAATAAGTATTAAAAGTATTTGACATGAGTATATCAAACAAGGTTTGCTATTTCAATGAAAGACAGTACATCAGAATTATATAGAGTTTTACCTTTTGAGTAATATTTAATATGGTGTGGTGCCGTTTATAATTTGAAATGTCCAGCAGAGCTTTGACAGGTTGCCAGGTTCGCGGTGGCTCCATCCAAATTGGATTTTTATAAAAATGCAATAATATTTCATGTTTAATAAAATAGTTTGTAAACACAAACTGTATCCAAAATGACAGCAAAACAGACTCTAATAATGACACAACAAATAACAGAACAAAATCTGAGGGAGGGGCGTATGCAAAATAGGGTTTCCCACCGTGTCCCCTGATAGGCTCAAACTCCTGATAGGCTCCTACAACCAACTCATGATAATGTAGCAATGATAAGGGCATATTAAATGTACAAAAGAGTTCATACCAAAGTAAAAATCAAAAGATTTAAAAGCGGCACTTCTTTCAGCAATATCTTCTTACTTCAAAAGACAATTTGTGACACACATATTGTGTGATTAGTGTGTGATTAGACTTCATTGTGTGATTTGACACTTTACTGTGTGATTAGAGACTTCATTGTATGATTAGACATTAGTGCGTGATTTTATTGTTTATTGTTTGACTTTAGTGAATGTTTAAAAACTTTAGTGAGATTAGATACTTAACTATGTCATTAAATAGTTTAGATTTTGGTCTTTTAACAGACATGGAACAGGAAATTTGTGGATCTGGCAACCCAGCTAATCGGCTCGAGACGGTATGTTCTAATATTGCAGGCTATGCTCCAGACGGGAAAATACGACGAAGTTAGCATAGATGCTAGCTAACGCTACTTTAACGACAATAATTAGCGTTTTAAAATAATTTAAGAATTCATAAACGTTAATATAACTTCATAAACACTTCGCTTTACTAGCAAAAAAACGTCTGCCCACCTCTACAGACTGTCTTTGTGCCGGTATCTACTTTAGTGTTAGTTACCGGGCTAATAATGACGTTAGTGTTGAGCTTAAATCAGTTAGCTAGCTTTTACCCTGAAGCTGACGTCAGCTTATTAGAACTCCGCGCTCCACCTTAAATACGGCCGTAGTATACGTAGAATCTCTGAGGCTCAGCACTGTAACTACTGCAGTATTTAAGGTGGAATTAGCAATTAAAGAATCTAAATGTAGCTAAGTTGTTGCAGCGATGTAACAGCTAGATATTTAAATTAGTGTACATTTAAACAATAAAAAATGGGTGTGACCAGTTATTTTTCTAACATAATGACCAAATATAATTGTGATGGTGGTGTATCTACACAGTTAAACCTCTTTATAGTTAAACATCAGAAAAATTTAAAATTTTAAATGTTAATTTGTGTTTATAATTTCACTCAGAAACATAAACTCATATTTTATATTCATTACTGTGACATTTTTTAAAATTCCCCTAATTTTGGTCAGTATGGCTTATAGCTCATGACACCAGAAATCCAGAATCTCGAATTATTACATTTCATAAGATCAAACTGAAAATGATGTCCAAAACAGAAATGTCCAACTTCTGACAAGTATTCGTTTATACACTCAGTGCTTGGTTGGAGCTCCTTTACCAGCATGGCATGAAGATAAACAGCTTGTGGCTCTTCTTAAATATACAAAGTTCAGGTTGCTTTAAAGGTGGCATTCAACTTGTCTGTACTGCTGGTTTGAGTGTTTCTCGTCTTTCTTTTGACAGTAGTCCATAAATTCTCTGTGTTGTTCACGTCCAGTTGGCTGGCCAGCACAGTATATTATGGTCAACAAACCATTTGGTGGTTTTGGCACTATGGGGAAATGCTAAGTCCTGCTGGAAAAGGAAATTGGCATCTTAAAACTTTTCAGCAGATGGAAGCATGAAGTGCTCTGAAATCTCCTGGTAGATGGCTATGTTGACTTTGGACTTGATAAAACACAGTGGAGCAACACTAGGAGATGATTTGGATACCCGATCCATCACAGACTACAGAAACTTCACACTGGACTTCAGACACCTTTGATTCTGTGTCTCTTCACTCTTCATTTAGACTCTAGGAGATTGATTTCCAAATGAAAGGCAAAAGTGAAATTAATCTTAAAAGAGGACTTTGGAACACAGAGTAACAGTACAGTTCTTTTTTCCTTCTGACACTTCTAATGCGTCTCATGTTCAGGGGTGTTGATATCAGGAATGTGGCAGTTGTAGCTCTGAGTGATGTACAGTATTTATACTGTTTGAATAGTAACTTGCTTAAACTTGACATTTCAGATTTCAAATCAATCTGATTTTTATGCACTATAAACCATACTGACATGAAACTAAAAAGCATTATATGTAATGAATATAAAATATGAGTCTCCATTTCTTAATTACATAAGGAACAAAAATGAACTTTTTCACAATATTCAAATTTTTTTAATATATGACTACTTTCACAGGTTAGCTCAGGGTCCGAAGGAAAATTAGTTTAAAACAGCAGCAATGCCATTGAACGACTGCAGTGTCTCTAAGGACACCATCAGACCTGGTACTGAAGTATGAAAATATTTAAATAATCAGATTATATTCATTTCCACACCTTCAGCACCTTATCTGTCCTGCTTTTGTCCAGGGTCTTTAAGAGGGAACAAACGACGGTCATCCGCAGACATCTCACAGGAGTAATGAAACATAATGCTGAATGTTTTTTTAATCCAGATATTGGTGTAGAAATATTTCACCTAGTATACATAAAGACTCCTAACTGTATAACATTACTACATTTAATATTGTAACATCTCTGAATAACTGAATTTCTCATCGTCAGCAGTGGGGAGGTGATGAACATGCTGGACAGTTTTAAAGGTATAGTTATATTCTTCCTGTTGTTTATTTACAATATAGCTTAGGAAAATAAGAAATCACTGCAGTCTCCATTTAAAGCCTCTGAAATGCGATCAAGAGGAAGATGAATGGTCTACAAACCATCAAACAAAGCTGAGCTGCTTGATTTGTTCTACTCAACAGTGAAAGACCGGTGGAGAATATGAGCAAATTAGGCTTATTCCACCAAATATTGATTTCTGAACTTTTCCTAAGTTATTGCTGTAGCTTTGAAAATAAATTCTAAATGAGAACATTATTATTTGGAATTTGGTATAAATGTCAGTAGTTTGTAGAATAAAAGAAAAATGTTAATTTTACCCACACACAGACCTATAAAGAGTAAAACCAGAGAAACTGATTATTTGTAGTAGACTCTCCAGTTGTTCCACAGTAACACTGGTAACACTTTGTCCATGCCCTTCAGTAATATTGTAATACGTGTTGTTTTAATGCATGGCTTGGCTTTTCATCCTGACAGCTGATATAAATAAAGCATTTGTCACCAAGAGGAAATGCCTAGAGTCCTTCACCAGCTCATCTCTCAAAACCAGCCAGCAGAAGATGGAGGAGATGTGGTTAACACAGCAGAAGGAGCGGTAACAAATCAATTACAGACAAACAGATTTAAGGTGGTTGTGTTTAGTTTATGGACTCCGTACATAGTATGACGTACATTATTTAAGTATTGTTTTATTATTACAGGATGCAGCTGTCTGAAGATTACTCCACTCAGTTTAACTCTGTGTTCCATCAGTGGGAATCAGATATACAGAAGACCAAAGATCAAGACAAGAAACTTGTGGTAATCTATATAAGCTGAGTTCCTGGAGAACATAGTCTACACACATGCAGTACTAACCACAATATAATGAATACACATTATTGGATAATCATTGAGCTGAAACTAAGTTTTGAGTAAAAATGACAAAAAGCATTTTAACAGCCGATGTAAATCTGGGAACCTTGTAAAGATAATCTCAGGAACCTTAAGAGTGCTAATCTAATGTTACACTCGTTTTGTTTTTGTGTCAGGCTTTGTTTCAGCACCAGCAGGCAATGTTCCAGCAGATGAGAGTATCACAAGGCCAGAGGCTAAAGACACTCAAACAGCTCGTAGACCACTATATCAAGGTAAAGTTTTTACTTTGCAGCTTTTTCTTCAGGTTAAGGCAGGACATGTGAATGAGCTCTTGTTATAATTCTGCAGAGTGTGCAGGAGTTGCAGACCACTCATGAGGCGCAGAACACCTCAGCCATGAGTGAGTTACGTCAGGAGATGGCACTGCTCCAGAAAAAAATTCTCATGAAAACAGTAAGTGTGAGCCCATCCTACACACATATACCACATCTCCAGACATACTGTCTGGTTGTGTTCTGATTAATTCTGACCCAGCTGCACAGTCTGCATTAACGGGTTACTGGTTTTACATTGATATGCTTTGTAGTTTTGTTAGTAATCAATACACATTTTGTACTAAAACACATTTAACCCATAAGAACCTGAACCCAGTTCTCCTATTAAGAGTATTAAGGATACATAATAGCAGTAATAATAATAATAATAATAATAACAATAACAAGACCAAATTAACCACATGTAATATTTTTCTGACATTGTTTTTTAAGTGCTATCTCCTAGTGTCAAAGTTCTGTAATGGTACATATACGTTACATTGGACATTTGAAAATGAATCAACTTGAGTGTAATAATACAGATTTGCATTTTTATTTGCATTGCAACAAGACTGCTGGTTTAGCTTAACAACAAATTATTTTTATATATGTTTTACAACACATATGTGCCAACTGTATAAAATAAGCTGTAGAAGAACTTTACAGAATTTTAAAGGGTTTGTGACAATTATCACAATGGGCTCTTATGGATTAATAAAAGTAACATTCACTTAATAATAAAATCAGTTTTTAGATATTTTTGAGATAATTTAAAGCCTAAAGCCTCATATTTGTATTTTAGACTTTTAACAGACCCACAGAAATCTGGTATATTCACTGCTTTTTATTTTTTTGCTATTATTAAATTACATCAGAGTTCATCAACAGTTCAGTAAATGTGCCTTTTCTTTTTTCCTTACAGCAGCAGGAGGAGATGGCCTCAATGCGCAAAGCTCTGCAATCAATGCTGATGTAGGTACTAACCAAAAAAAAAAAAAAATGGACAAGACACTTGATTCCAGAGAAAAGCTCAAAAAGCAGCTGTTTCATGTTGTTTGTATGGTGGTTCACTTTCATTTCCTTTGAATATCTACAGCTGCTCTTTGCTGAAGAAAAAAATCGTCATTCATTTTGGTCACTTTTATTTGTTTGAGACAGCAGATTATCCCTGAATTATTTGAAATAAACCATTAAATTGTAGTTTTCTACAGGTGCTTTTATTTGAGTTTTTCAAATGATGTATTTATAAATGATTTATTTTACAAATCAGAGTGACAGACCAACAAATAAAATCAGAACTAGTCAGCTTACAAAATGCCAGAAATGAGAAGATCAGAGCAAGTGAAAGGAAATTGAGAGTTAAGAGTATGTTCATACAATAATACTTTTCTGATTCTTTAATGGTGCGGGTGTAGCTGAACTACATTCTGTGTTTATAATATAAACTAAAACATACATGTCCAATTTAAACTGTAGATTGTTCTGTACATCAAAAACCTGGAACATTTAGAAACTACTGAAACTAAGTTCTTTAAAAGGAACAGTCCAGCATTTTTAAAAACAAATCTGTACTTTTATACCAAATGCACTGAAGTGATAAATTGGCAAGTGAAGCGATTTTAAATCTAATTAAAATATCAAATATTTCTGGAGGCTGAGAATGCTGTACGTGCATTCCTATAATTCAAACATATAATTAGACATTTTCTAATTAATTTTATTTAGTAAAGTGATCCCATGGCCTTGGCAGTTGAAGGCAAAGTTAGTTCACTCCTGCTCAACTCCACATTTTGTTGAAGCTGAAATGAAAATAAGTAAGACATGTTCACCTCTACAGGAAAAAGTTTAGCGCAGTTTATATTTACTTTCTAAATATTTCACACTGGGTAAAAATAAAAATACAATATTTTAATGTGACAACGTTTACACATAGTTTGTTTCAGAATGTTAAATTGAGTAAACAGAGTAAATGTGCAAAATGTGGGCACTTTTTTCATACTCGGAACATCAATACATTCATGCAGTATGCAGAGTTTAAAGCTTTAAAATATGTTACTTCAATTGACTTAATATATAAAAACAGAATTTTATCACTGATGGAGAAAATGTTGAAGTAATGGACAACTTTTGTCTTCTTGGATCAATCATTAACAAAAATGGATCCAATAATCACAGACTGACAAATGAACAGGAGAAAATGTTCAAATGTAGCCATTTGCCTCTTCAAACAAAGACTAGAGCTGTCCAGACTGTAGTCTTCTCTGTGTTTCTTTATGGATGTGAAAGGCAATAAAAAAGCAAGCAGGGAAGAATACTGATGCCATTGAGCTTATGAACCTTGACCAAACAAAACCTTTCACTAGATGCCCAGATAACCAAGCTGAAGATCTCATATTTCGGACACATTATGAGAAGACCTAGTTCACTTGAGAGGCTTATTAGCACAGATTAATCCTGTAATGTCAGTACAGATAAAGAAGACAGTTCTACACCCTGCCATTCACCTCCATTTAATTTGCATAAACATTTGCACAAGAATTAGAAATACAAACCCACTAATAATTTAACTAATTAAGTGGCAGTGGTTAATAAATAAACCCAGAATTCTTGGCCTTGGCTGGTCAGATTGTGGACAGAAAGTTTGACTCACTGGAACATGTCTGCCGTTAGCCAGCTAGCATACAGATTGTCTAATGTAGCTCTGAAGTATGTTTAGTTATTTATGAATATCATAATGTACCTGAGCATGAGACTGTTACAGTAATTAATAATGACAGCAAAAAAACAAAATATACACAATACGTTGTATTTAAGGCAACTGATGATATGTGACTTCAAAAAGAAAAATGCTCAAGCAGAAACACATGCAAGCAACAACACACTGTTACACAGAGCCATTATTCTTTCACATAAAGAAAAATAAGAAATATACAGTTTGTTTTACATAGGATTACTTGATCTTTGATGGATATTTTAGACAATTTCAAAACAGTGAAAAAGTGTAAATACATAATGTAAATGATCTGGTGGCGTTTTATTATACCTCTATATAAATTAGCTGTTTTTTTTATGGGAAACACATCATTTTTAAAAAGATTACAAAGCTGATGTTTTGCTGTACATACAGTTTCCATCCCTCAACTATAACTAGAACCTCTGAATTACTAGAACCTCTGAGCTACATGCTCACTAAACAGAAGCAAGCATTTAAAGGGCACATATGGAAAAATACTTTTTTCTTGATTTTATTTTTTATTTTTTTAAAATAGGTGTGTAAACAGAGTTAAATTTTCAAACTCAATAGGGCCCTACCAAATTCATGAGAAATGTTCCATAATTTCACAGACCTAGTATCTCAAATATCACTTAGGCATTATATTTTACAGTACTTTTTAAATAAAACTTGTCTGTATCATGAAAAGCCCGTCTTTCGAGGTGAAATCCCTTCAATTCACGGCCTAGAGTCACTGGATTTCACCTGAGCTGTCAGTATAAGAGGGTAATATAATGTAGCATCACATTTCAGCAAGACACAGCTCAGTAAATGCAGAAAATAGTGTATTGTTCAGCTTTGGACTCAAAGTTTAATCACCCCTCGTCTAATAATTAATTTGACTTGGAAGGGCCCTACATTCACTGTGCAGCCATTCACTTCATTTATGTGATAGTGCAGTAGCCTGAGGTTATAAGGAGTGTTTCAGCCTGGACTGAGGCTCAGCACAGGGCAGCCAATCAGAACAGAGCTCATTTACATATAACAAAAACAGCCTGTTAAATTATAAGGTTTGAAAATGATTGTAAACAAATTATTACAGTTTTCCTACATAACACAGACATTATAAGTGGAGCTGGAAAAAATACAAGAAAAATAATACATGGGCCCTTTAAATGATGTCCCTGTATTACGTAGCTTGAAACTGCCAAAGTCTCTTAACTACCACACTGCAGCAGTGTTAGCTTTAATTTCACTATTTAAAGATCCTGTAATCCAAATCGAATGGGAGGGGAAACAGTACAAATGCATTAAAAAATAGGAATATGTATAAGAAGTTCGGCTGTGTTCATAATTAAAATAAAAAAGGTAAACTGTCATATTTTATATCCATATTTATATCCATTACACATAAAGTGACAAACCATTTTTGTTTTAATGTTGATACTGCTTGAAAATCAGTTTACTCAAATTCCAAATGAAATATTCTAATCATTTGAGATTCTGGATTTCTGAGCTCTAAGCCACACAGATCAACAGCAAAACAAAAGATGGATTGTAATGTAACTTTACGTGTTATGAATATAGAATTTAATTATGAAACTAAAACCTTTTCACTATATTCTAATTTTTTAAATGCACTAGTGCAGTGAACAAAACATTAACATTTGCAAAATATTTTTCAAAACATTGTTCATTGTCTTGGCTTGGATTCAGGTGGTAATACAAACACTGACATTCCTTAATACTTTAAAGAAAAAGAAAGTATTTTTTATGTACCAACCTCCATCTGCTGTATCTGTAGCATTTGGCCTCGTATCACAGACAATACTTGGTGTACATTTTCCTGCAAATTACTGACACATTACAGATGGCAATGAGCAATTGCTAAGCAAACACATTTTTGTCAGCATCCAGCATCTGTGTCTTCTATTATAACTAAGTTTATATTCGATTATAAATTAATTTAGTCTAAGTTTTCACTTTAAAATTCAGGGATACATGTTACTTGATCATACACGGCAAATACAGCAGATTAGGATGATGCTGGAGTTACTCTTTTAATGTGAATTATTCTTATTCTTACACTACAAGTCAACAGAAGATATTTTAACATTTTCTTTTGTTTATTCCATTCAGAGTTAGGCAGAGTGTGTGACAGTGGTTTAGGCACAGAATGCAAAGCAACAGAGGAATATCAGCATATTAGCTTTAAATAAAAGTATATTACAATACTTGTGCTAAAATAAGAAAAGCAGCTGATGTATATGCAGATACCAAGAGGATAAAGGATTTCTTAAATAAATATCTTTGTAGAGTAAATCAGAAATAGCAGGACAATGTGCTTTAAAGAGTCAAATCTTTGATTTTTTAGATTTACCAAATGTAAAACGCAGAAGTCAATGGCGCACACGTCCTGCTGAAATAAAGAGGGAGAGAAAAGTAGCTTTTGATTAAATAATATAACAAGATTAATTAAATTCTCCAGCATTTTACTCTGATCTCTAAATATAACCATTGACTTTTTTTTGGAAGGGAAATGTATTGAAATTACTGTCTGTAGTAACTGATTGTACTGTACAGAAACAGCAGATGAAAATGAGGATGATAGATGCTGGAGCATTCCTCTAAAGGAATGCTTCACCCAAAAATATTTCAACTTTAAACTTTTCACTTAAATCAGGTGTAGTTGATTTTTTTGCTTATTTAGTTTAGAACTGGAGCAGTGACCTGGTAACACGCACTACAACTCAATTGTCACCTAAATAGCCCTATAATTTCTGTAAAATACATTACTAAACTGTGCAAAGCTCCCCCAGATGTTAATAAAGATCTCACAGATGAATGTTTGTGGTTTAAGACACTGTATGACTTACTGAGCTTTAAAATGAATAAAATCTCACCACCAAAATCTCATCTCTTGGATTCCTTCGTATTTAATGATCCTAGATCAGCTCACAGTGTAATAAACTACATCCATTTGAGGGGGTTCAGAGACATTTTTCTGATATATTTACAAAAAAGACTAGGCTATTTAGTAGGGATAGATTGATTAATCGGTTGGTCGATTAATAGGGCCAATTATTGCCATTTTTAGATAACTGGCCTGCACTCACTAATAAATAAAATAAATGTTTAATTTACAACATCTACAGTATGGCTAATGTAGAACAATGTTAGAGCACCACCTGGTGTCAATTTCACTATTCTATGGGGAGATAAGGACATGACAAGCCTGTAATGAACCTATTCCTAAACCTGTCATTTTTTCACAAGTCTATAAACATTTTGTTTCTTGTATTTACATTTTATTAGATGCAAAGAAGACGATATTGGCATTATACAGCTCTGGAAATAATCAGTTTCTTTTGTTTTACTATTTATAGGTATGTGTTTGAGTAAAATTAACATTTTTGCTTTATTTTTCCAAATATTTCTCCCAAATTCCACATTAAAATATTGTCAACTAGAATATTCTATTTACAGAAAATGAACAATTGGTCAAAAGAACAAAAAGACGAATCATCTTTTTAATAAAAACGTTTTCAGAAAAGAACGCAATGAAAACAAGCTAATATTTATTCTATTGTTTAACAGAAATCAGTATATAAGTACTGATTTTACATTGTTGGGTGACTTTATGCCACTCGTGGCAAACTTCGTTCCATGGCTTAAGACTGTCCATCTTTCTTTTGATCACATTCCAGAGGTTTTAAGTTCCAGATCGGACATTGGGTTGAACATTTAAAGTGTTCTCTTTGTTTCTTCCAGAGCTGTATACCAGCCATCAAACACCATGTACTCATAAACCCATATCGATCAATCATTACTCTTTAGGTGACTACTGAGTTCTAGTATCACATTGTTAGCACTACGGCTCCAGTTCTAAAATAAAGAAATCAAATTTAGACTCCAAATATGTCCAAACATGCTCATCATTCTATATCTGAGATAAGTGGAAAAACAGGTAAATATGATTTCTGGGCGAACTGTTCCTTTAAGAAGAAAAAAAATAAAACTGGACAGCTTCCTTCATCAGTGCTGTCCTTTGTTCTATTTGTGTGGAAAGTGTACCACACTTTCCAAAATAAAAAGCAAAATCAGAGATGATGCTCATTACTACAAAGCAAAACAATAAAGTCTTCATTTATCTAAACCTGGACGTACAAACAGCTTTAATACAATGGTATCAGCAGCAGCAATCATGACAATGCCAATGTCATTATTCATGTGGACTTCATTTCTCTTTTTACATTAAATTAAAGGAGAAACTGTATTTCCTGTGTTAAAAAAGACAAGGCATGCAATATTGAGAACAAGTGCCTATGAAAGCAAATGATTAAAGAAGAAAGAACTTTGCACGGTTTTGTTATTTAAAAGGGAGTATCTAAAGTTTTCTGACAGAAATGAGGGTGTATTAGCACCTGGTATTACACCATTCACCCGCCTTTCACACATATTGCATTTGTTTTTTAAGTAATAATTTAAAGCGACCTTTCGCTTTTATCTGCTTTCAGCCCACAACCCGTGATCAATACCAACATGAATTTATAACCTTTTCTTTTTTACATCACTAATTCTGTTAATCTGACACAAATGATGTTATCCTCCAAACATACAGAGACAGATATAGTTTAAGTTAGAGAGAAAGAGAGTCAGTGGCAGTTGTTTGGTGTTACTGAGCTGCTCCCAAGGTCGGAGGTTTGATTTTAAAGACGAAGATATGAAGATGTGATGCGATCTGATTACAAACACTCACACAGTAGCGCACCAGGTCAAACAACGACAGCACCTGTCAATTAAACAATTCATGATTAATTTACATAATTTCTACTCTTCATTCAGTATATTACACTAATTATGGCTATACCTCCATAACTGGTCAGAAGGAAAAACACATTATTATTATTTTTTATTATTAAATAATTATTAATTATTAAAACACATCAACTACATTTACATCCATACATTATTCAGACTTCTGAGTACTGCTATGTTCTTTCACTCTGAAACAAGAGCTGTATAAAAGCCCAGTACAGTTACAGCCCTGTTTACATTCAGTCCAGCATTTTACAGATTTACAGTAAACACCCCTACAGGACAAAAATCTAGATTTTTTTTTTACCTGTAATTAAACAATCAGAACTATTTCTGATCAGATGTTTAATATGAGCAACACTTTCCTCTGACATACACAACCAGATCAATCTCTCAGCCTGGAGTGCATTAGGCTAAGATTAGACTAAGAGCTTAGCTTACAAACTTAAGACTAAATTCAAACCACTGCTGTGCATGTAAATGTGGTCAGTATTATTTTGAGCCATTCTGGGCTCAAATCAATGTACCCTAATACCCAGCTTAAAATGTTCGGTGTTGAGTTTACCGATTAAAAAAGTCAAATGAAAAATGATCTTACCAGTGCAATCCACAGCACCAGGTACTCATCAATAAAACTGTTGAAATACTGATTCAGGAACAGAAGCCCAGGGCCCAAAAACGCCACATCATGAAGATGCATTTCACTTTTTGTCATATGTGCAACCTGTTATTTATAAAAAAAAATTATATAGTTACATAATATAATAAAAACAGTAAAGTTAGGCCTGTTACTGGACTGATACTTACTAAACTGACAGATTAGCTGCCTAACTGTCCTTACTCTGTAAATAATATTGAGCTGTACTGATGCATGATATACACGTATAAACCCTCAATGAAAGATCGTTCTGCTTTAATCAACTAAAAAAAATGATTCATCAGTACTGATCTGGACCTGTGAGGAGTTAGAATGATCACAGTACACAGTAACGCTCAATTTGATTGGTCAGAGGACAATCACCTAATTTATTAGGTGATTAATGGTGAGTATATTTACATGCACTTAATAATCTGATCATTTATCAGTTATCTGATTATAGAAGTCATGTAGACAGCAAACAGCAATTTCTTAGACTGGATTATTGCCTAGAAATCTGATAGAGAGCGCTGTATTTGAGCTCATCTATGGGATTTCTCAGCACATGTAGACTCCTACTCTGATCTGAATGGTTGTTCTTTGTCTGATTATGTTGTGCCTTGTCCCAATGACATCAAGCTGAGTTTAATGCAGCAACCTCAAGATGGCAACAAAACACTTTTGGAGAGATGCTGAAACCCTACATGGCTGAGGAAATGAAGAGACCGAATAGTCTTCATCTTGTAGATGGTGACCATGAAACCATGAAAGAGACATTTAAAGAAGCTCACAGATAAGATTGACACTTCTAAATAAATAAATAAATAAATAAATATACATACATACATACATAAATGCTCAATCGAAAACAGACAGAAAAAGCTGTGAGATGGATGATGTTATGGACTATTCAAAACCATAAAAACAATATCTGCCAATAAAGTAGGCTCTTCTTTACAAAAATCAATGAAAGGAAGTATAACTATGTCATGAGCTTCTTCTGTGAGTTTACTGGTCGTTTGTAAAGCAGTACCACTGGAAAGCTTTCTGAAAGCTTATGGATGCAGTGGGAATGGAGCAGTACCACTGGATATTGGGCCAGTGTAGTCATACTGAATGTGGCAAAAAATAAACTGTCAGCATGTTATTAAGTATTCAATGGCCTTACTGACCACCACCATTTACACCACTGCCTCTTTTGTCTTTTATGTAATAAGCATATTATTGTGACCTCTTCCACCATCAGAGTTTTAGTTGTCAGAATTTTTTGACTCTCAACTGCCCTCTAATGGATGTATTGTTTAACATCCATGCCAACGTAAATTATGCCTAGAAGTATGTGGGTGTATTCATTTTAAAGAAGATAGTTAACTCTACTCACCACTAATTTGTTGGTGATTTTGGCAGAAACAAAGCCAAAGGCCAGAATATACAGACATGGGTGTTTTTCAAATAGTTGTATAGCAGATTTCTTATAAATCATCATAGCGAGCACTATAACAGAGCCTATGTGCAGGACCGGAGATAAGACACTCGTCCCCTGAAAAACAGCAAAAAACACATGTCAGCATCCAAAAGACAAAACATTTTATGTTCTTCTTGAACTGAAAATAGTTTGTGACATCACAACCATGATCTGTTCTGTTTTGTTTACATAATGTTTAGACTTTGGGAGCATAATAATACACCATATTGTATCATTGTATTGTACTGCATCATGACTAGTTTGTAGCTAATGTGTTATGTTACATATTCACTAATGGCACACCTCGTTCATTTATAGTAAACTGAAAATGCAAACACTGACATACTAATGAATGTTTCAAGGGTTCAAAATCGAAAACCTAATTTTCCACAAATTGCTTTTATGTGGTATATAAACTCCCCCATTCTGTACAAACTAATCTGTAAAAACAGCCCATTTCAAATTCCCTGTTTTTGTTATGTCACAGAAACCAACACATTTACATATATCCATCTATTCAGCCTATAGTTTAGCTCTGAAAGAACAGAACAGAGCTCATTAGCATATCAGTTTTAAAGGCACAGTAACAAAAAGAGTGTTTAATAAGATATAAAGAGCAGGTGCAGAATGATGATGTAAAGATGAATTCTGATATGGACCCTTTAATGGCGAGCTGGTCTGTACTGTGTTAATGTTAAAGACACTCACTGCTATTGTGGAGCCATTTTTGCCCACTCCTCCTGTGAAAATAACTCTGAAGTAACTTGTGCAGGAGACCACAGCACCTACAAACGTGCAGAGTGCAGGAACTATCTTCATTTGGATGTTTAATACTGGGATCTGTTAAAAGGAAGAGTCAGAGCACATCATAACATTTCAATTATTACGTCAACATTTTACCATAAAAGTGAGCATTAACCCTTAGAAGTCACAGTTATGGTCAGTGATATCAGTCTGTAATGAAAGATTACCGACTCTTGATTATCATAAATGTTTCATCCTGACCACATTAGAGGTTAACCAATTATTGGACCGTCTTGCTGGCGCATCTGTGACCAAGACAGCAAGTCTTTGTGTCTAAATATTATTGAGCCACTTTGGGGTGTTTTGGAGGAGCGAGTCAGGAAACGGTTTCCTCCACCAGCATCACGTAGTGACCTGACCACTATCCTGCAAGAAGAATGGCTTAGAATCCCTCTGACCACTGTGCAGGACTTGTATATGTCATTCCCAAGACAAATTGATGCTGTATTGGCCGCAAAAAGAGGCCCTACACCTACTAATCAATTATTGTGGTCTAAAACCAGCTGTTTCACTTTCATTGTCTAACCCCTGTACATACTGGTCAACCCCAAGACCACATTAGTGCCTTTAAGTAGGAGAATTTATTATTTGATGCTTTTTTTACAAAGTCAGACTCAAATGCATCACTACAGAATGTAAATAATATATAAATGTAATACGTTTTGTAACTACGAAATATGATTTTTACATTTGAACTGTACAGCAAAATGAAAGTAGTATCTAGACTTCTAAGGGTTAAACTGAAAATATGTTACTAATGCAAATTTTATACAAAAATCAGAGCAATTTCAATTTGAATATGTGACAACACAAACAAGCAAAAAGCCAGTTAATTAATTATTGTGAATAAGTTATTAAAGGCTGTTACACACCGAATGTGACACAAATAAACAAACAAAAAAAGTCTGATGTTTCTGCACTAAAAGTACTCTGTAAAATAAGAGTATTTTAATGAGAAATTGTGGGAAAAACTAAAACAGTAATTTAGCATCAACGTAAAACTTAGTGAACTCTGCCAGAGGAGTTCCTCATAATTTTAAGTTGATCTTAAAATTTTAAAGGGGTGTAACGATACATTTGGATTCAATACACTGTTTTTTATTTTAAACAAAATTTGAATGGAAATTTGTAAAATTGTTTTAAATTAATTTTTTCAAACAATCCAACATAGTGGTTTAAAACTGTAAACTAAATGTGCTGCTGTATATTCACCAAACCTTGAATACTAAAAACTTACTAATACTTATCCATTATTTTATTGTTTGTGGATCATAAACAGTGTAAAATAATCTGCACTTTAAACTATACATTTAAAATATACACTAAAAGAACCCACTTTCCATTCCAGAACAGAAGAAGCTACTAATGAGGTTAAAGTATTGAAGTTTGACTCATGCTGTTGCGACTTCTGATGCACTGTAACTGCACTAGATGGTGTAATGAACAGAACATTATAACAGTCACATTTTTAGACCACAATGTATTGTTACAGCCCCGAATTTTAAATTAATTTATGCATAACTGTGTCTTGCTGTGTAAAGGCCTTTAGTTATTATTGATTTATTATTGAAGTTTAATAATTAGTGTTAAATCTCTGAATTACCAGAGCCTGCCAGAAAGCAGATCCGCCCACAGCAGCCAGCAAATACATGATAATAATGAAGATCTGCACTTCAGTCACATCAATACTGACAAGAGGGATGGACAGAAGAAAGTTGGGTTAGTTACAGCTCATAACAATATAATAATAATTATTATTAAAGACAACATCACCAGTTAATCACACAGTTTTCAATTAAGACCCAGTAATTAAAGATTTTTTTTATTCCAATAAATACATATAAAGAGTGATTTGTAGCCTTAAAATCTGCAGATCATACTTCAGTGGTCCACTGGTGGGCAAAATATATTTTTTTAACATTAATTAATTATTGCCTTCAATAGCCTAAAATAACCTATTAACATCACATAACCATTGATTGCAGCTTTTTTATTAGTTTGCCTGCTGCACATTATTATAGTGTATATATCTTTAGTTACATATTTGTAGCTGCTGTGACTGACTACAGGGGTGCTTGACAGTTTGTGAACTTTTTATTTCTGCACAACTTTGACCTAAAAATTAATCAGATTGTCACACAAGTCCTAAAAGTAGTTAAATCAAACAAATAAGACAAAAATATTAGATGTGATCATTTATTTCAGGGGTGTCCAAACTATGGTCCATTTTTTATTGGCCCGCAAGAAATTTTATACATAGAATAGAATATGGCCCGCACTTCTACTATTGGGGGGCACGGTGGCTTAGTGGTTAGCACGTTCGCCTCTCAGCGCTGGGGTCTTGGGTTCGATTCCCCATCTGAGCGGAGTTTCCATGTTCTCCCCGTGTCTGCGTGGGTTTCTTCCGGGGTCTCCGGTTTCCTCCCACAGTCCAAAAACATGGAGGTCAGGGGAATTGGGTACTCTAAAAATTGTCCGTAGGTGTGTCTGTGTGTGTGCCTGTGTGTGTGTGTGTGTGTCACCCAGCGATGGACTGGCGCCCTGTCCTGGGCTTAGTTGAATAGTGTACTGCCCTGCCCTGCCCTGCGCCCAGTGAGGGGGTGGGGGACTAACCGCGACCCTGATAAGGATTAAGCGGGTGTGATAATGAATGAATGAATGAATGAACTTCTACTATTGCAGAGTGCACTTATTTGTTTTAGCACCAGGGGGAGCTACTGTTGATCAAGGCAGTTGCTCCACCAAAAAGAACGATCACAGACAGGGTTGCCAGGTTCGCGGATTTCACGCCAAATTGGGCTTATTTGAAAATCCAGTCGTGGGTGAAAATTAAAGCGTGGCGG
>BRDA01008068.1:0-19248 GCA_036984385.1 Crenuchus spilurus | reverse complement strand
GTATAGTGTATATGTGTCTGGGCCGCCGTACTCGCCCGTAACCCCCTGTTACGGGGGGGTGTCTCACTCGGCACGGGGGGTGGACTGACCTGACCTTCGACAAATATACAAAACAAAAAATGGAGCCGCACCGGTAGAAAGATAAAAAAGATAGAGCCAAACAGTCAGTATGTTAAGTTGGTTAGTCACTTCCGTTCCGTTCCAAGATCGGTTGAGGTCAATCTCGCCCCGCCCAGTGACTGAAATTACAAGTATGATGTCTTTGCTGATGCGAGTGACAACAAGCACACTGTACCTATAAACTTGAATAAAGGTTTGTTTATTCTCCTGTTGTTCACTGAAATGCATGGTGCTGCTTCCTGTCCGCTCTCGTTTACGCCGGTGTCACTTGTTGTCCTCTTATTTGTTTGGAAATAAGTTCAAATATCCATGTCACACGAACAACAGTGAGCGTAGTCGTTTCTGTAGTATGAACATTAAAGTCAGTGACCCGCCCCGCTCTAACTGGAGTTGGCTAGAACCTTGCCTTGCCTTCACTGATTGGTTGAATTGTATGACTGACAAACCGAGATAGAAAAAATAGAAAGATGGCCACGCCGAGGTAAAAAACAAAACATATAAACAGCTTCCAGTCCAGTCAGGTGGGGGGCACGGCTCACTCTGTGGGGGGGCATTGTCCCCCAATGCCCGCTCATGCCGCCGGGTCTGTGTATATGTGATATGTTTCAGTGTATAAAGGGGAAATGTGTAATCTGTTATCATTATTTTAGGTGTTTAGGTTAAATAGATCACAAACACATCTTACTGGAGCTGTAAGACACACATACAGGCTCGGTTTCATTTTAAATACAGTCATATAACGAAACGAAGAGGAAAGGCACCTAAGTAGTGGTAGTCCATATTAAGTGCAAGTTAATGTTAGCCAACAGGAACAAGTTAAAGAAAGGAAAGCACACCGGAGAAACCCAACTCTTTCCCTCTTAATCTATCCTTTATCGTTAGTAACAGAAAGCTCAGAGGGCAGACTTCTCTCCTGTGTCTGTTGTTGGTTATACTGGATATTTACGCAGATATAAATAATTTCTGGTTTTTAAGAGGCTGTGAAGGGATTGCTGTTAATTTGTGTGTCTAGTCACGTTGATACCAAATTGTATTTACATACTACAGTCTGTCATGTAAAAGTTAAATAAATGCAAAGTGTTTTAGAAAAAGAAAAATGGGCCAACTTTCTTCCACAATATCTGATGTCATTGCGTTATTAAATGTAACAAAAATTAAAGACTATTGTTTTTATATAAAATAACAGTAAGCAGTCTAAAATAGCTCTAATTTAAAATAGTATAACTAAAAAATACAACTAAAATTAGATTAAATATTTTAAACATTTAATTGACTAAAACTAGACTAAAATGTTTTCAGTTTTCGTCAACAAAAACTAGACTAAAACTAACAACTACATGACTAAAATTTTACTAAAACTAATATACATTTTAGTCAGAAGATTAAGACTAAAACTAAATCAAAATCACCTGTCAAAATTAACACTGGAGTGGAGCAAGAGGCCTTCAGCCTTGTGTGCTGTCCACCACAATTCTGAGCAGAATGTCCTGTAGACTGGCATTGTTAGCACTGCTGATAGACCTGTATGACTACACTTCCATACACCTGCACATTCAGCTACTTCCTTCACACTCTGACCTTTAACCCCCAAATATAATCACTCGTTTATCATTAAAATCTGAGACATTCACTGTACTGTACCACCTCTTCTACATCTCACACACCCTGCAGGTATTTATAGCCTCATCATCCTCATCATACAGCGCCATCTGCACGTGTATACAGTCATGTGAAATGAGGATGATGAGAATTTTGGAGGAGCCTGTTTGTGAGTGATATCACCATGGGGAGGACCAAAGAGCTTTTTGAGAGGTTGTAGATGCATTTGAGTTTGGGTTCGGGTTCACTGCTGTATCATTAGAATCAATAGAAATAAACAAATACAGTGAATACAGTGAAAACTATGAATGTCTTGTTGCTGATATCTTGTGAAGTAGTTTGAAGTTTGAAGTCTCCTCTACGCTCCAGTCTTTGATGGATTTGTTAAATTCCTCAGCAGCACACTTGATTTAACATAATGAAGTATTGATTAAGTAAACCAGATATTGGGTGATGACTACAAATAATGCTGCACTGCCAGAAGGAGAGATTAAAAAACACGTTCACATACAGAAAATCTTTACTTTGTTAATGTGATTTTGGATTTTTTATGTGCTTTTCTAAGTATATAATAACTACTTTATAATAAAGTTTATTAAATCTAACTTTCTGCGGCTGCCTAAAACTTTTGCACTGTAGTGTGTGTGTGTGTGTGTGTGTGTGTGTGTCATTAAGCTGAAAATGAACATCTTTCTTTTAATGAAGATAAGTTTCAACAAAAGGAGTTAACACTACACTATATTTACACTAAAATAATAATATTTTAAGTGAAACCATCTTAAATTTAGACTAAATATCTAATATTTCACATGTTGAGACAGTGTAAACTGTTTATCTCAATCATTTTGACTTGTTTTAAGTAACTTTATTACGTCAAATTCTGACTATACTAGCCACCTTATTATTAAACACATATCAACCATGTTATATAACCGGTGGTCCAGCCATAAAGGAGGAAACAAACAAACAACACATCAATGAACAAACATTACAGAGGAGCAAATAGAAAAAGAGAATTTAATAGTGAAAAAGTTCATTTGTACAAAAAACTTAATTCAAAAAGGTAAACTGTCTTTTTTTTGTATTCATTACGTGACGTATTTCAAGTTTTTTTGTTTTTGTTTTAACGTTGATTACATAAAGATAATCAAAATATCTCAATTTATTAGAATACAATGGAACTTTGGTTTTTCGTCATTAATCTGTTCTGAAGTGTCTGATGATAACCTAAGATGATGACTGAAGCAATATGTCTCATAAGAAATCATTTAAATCCAGTTAATCTGTTCCAGACACTCCAAATTATTAACAAAAATACATTTTATATAGAATAACTACAGTTTTACACACAGAACACAATGAGAAATAAATACAAAAGACTAATGAAATGGATAAATGAACATTTAACATCACTCTTACAGATTTACGCTCTGTTTTAGAGAGTGCTGGTGTGGTCCAGCCAGCAGCCTTTGTTTTGTAAACCTGTTCTCGGGGTTTGTTTTGAGCTTTATTAATGAGAAATGATGAGAAACAAAGTCAGAGAAACAATGAGAATGATTGGGATTTGACCTCACGATCCTTTGATCATAGTGACGGCGCCTTTAGTCTATTTTGCGATGTGCTAAAATGATCAAACGTAAACATTATGAATTCTTTATTAAACATAGCTTGGTAAGAATTAAAGCAGCAGTTTGAATGATGCTTAAAGCTGGAGGTATGTTTATAAATCAGAGATGTCCTGCTGATGTAAATGGCTTAGCTTTAGTGTGCATTTCTACCAGTGTGCCAGCTTTGCTGTTATACTACCCACACTTTATCTCTTCATGTGAAATAATGACTATATGCTGAAGTAGAGCCTGCATGCATATGCATATAAACTCACATGTGACCTTACTAGCCTGGGGTTAATGTCAGACTCACACAGATCTGCTAGAACATGCAATACTATTAAAGTCTCCCAGAAGTGCTACAAAACACTGAGCTGCAAGAACAGTGGTGCAGAAATAATGCTGTTTGTATTTTTTATTGTTTATTATGTGCTAATGTGTCTGTAAATCTAAAAAGCTTTTAACTGACCAGCTTTATAGAATTTCTAAAATACAACAGACCTGTACATATTACAAGTGCACAATGATGAGCCAGAACATTTTGACCAATATGCCGTGAACCTGGCAATATGACATGTATCATGATGCAGGGTCATATTCCAACAGATGCTCAGATTGGATCTCTGAGCAATTTGAAGTGAAACCCCAAAGCCCTAGTATTTCAGATATGCCCCAGCCCAGTCACTTGGCCATAATGATTTGGCCTCTATTAAAGAGGCTCAGGTCTCCCACCTTCCCTGCACTAAGTAATGAGGCTCTGCTACTTCTTAAATTAGAAAAAGGTTCAGCTGATTAATTTTACTGGTTTTGGCAACCCGTTATGGATCAGTAAACCACAGGTAGTAGCCTCCAAGGGTTTGTTATAGAACAGAACAGAATGGAATAGAATAGAATAGAATAGAATTTTAATCTTTTTTTCTTTGTGTGTCCTACCTTTATGGTAATTTATGGTAATTAACCACCTTTATGGTAAATACTCTGTGTATAGGAGTTTTAGCTTTATTTTACTATTGGGGTGTGTCCGTGTTCAGAATGATGTATAGATTATATCTCTCAGTTGTGGAGAGGGGCGTCTGGTCTACATTGCTTCAGTTGCTACCCCCATGACCCGGATACAATAAGTGGAAGAACTGGACTTTCATCCAAAACTGATGAAAAGACAAAAAACAAAACTGGTCCAGCAGGGTGCCAAAAGGCCTACAGCAACATTAAAGGAGTTGCAGGAATTTGGAGAAGGGAGAAGACCCTTATGGTCTGATGAGATCAGGGTTCAACATTTTGGCCATAATTCCAAAAGCTATGTTTGTGCATCACCAAAAGAACACCAGACCCACAGTGAAGTGTGGTGGAGGTGTAGTGGTGTTTCACTTCATGGATGGGTTAGGCCGAGGTCAAATGTGTACAAGCACATGGCCAGTGTGTCACTTTCACTTCCAGCATTACATCATCTGTTACTGCTTTGGCTCGTTGGTGAATGTGTTGGTCTATAAAGAGACTTGACCCTCTGAAGCTCAGCTGGGACTGTAAGGACAATGTTGCCTAACATTTCCTCTAAAGGAAACTGGGTTAAAGTAGACAGAGTGATGTTTTTCTCCTCTAATAGCTTCCTTTACTTACAGATAGCAGAAGCGTACTTCCTCGAAGACGACTGTATCCTTTTGCCTGGATCTCTTTTTATACCTGTCCTTTCAGAAACATGGTCAGACTGATACTGTGTCCATCAGCAGCTTCAGGACATCCAGCTTCTGCGTAAATGAAGTTTTCTTTGTTGATCTTCATAAAAAAAAGGTTGGATAATGTAGAAAATGTAAATAAAAACAGTGTTTCTTACATCAAACTACACTAATATCTTACATCTAACTACAGCACCAGAGAAACAACTGACTAAAAAGATTAGGAATATTGAGCTGTTATTATTTTAATAATAATAATAATAATAATAATTTATTATTATTATTATTATTATTATTATATACAATTATTATTATTATTATTATTATTTATTTATTATTTATTATATGCAATTATTAATAATAATAATAATTATTATTATTATTCTTGTTAATCATATAATAATACTTTTGAAATCAAGCAGAATTAAAAGTATATGTGCACACTTAATGACGTGTTTAGTTGCTGATATCTGTGAGTGTCAGTTCAGTAATCAGAGTCTGATCTGTTTACTGTGATACGGTGATACTCGGTCATTTCCCCTTTGTGCTCTTTCCTGTCTCTGACTGTGAGAACTCACCCTGTTTGTGCTGTTGTCTTAGTGACCCAGCCAAGCGGAGCTGGAGGAAAGCTGGAGGGCGAGTCTCTCCATGTTGATTTTTAGGGTGTTTCTGAGGAGGAAAGGCGTTGAGTCCAGTTTTATTGAATTTTTTGTAATAAAATTATGATTTATTGTCTGCAGGTCATTATCCTTCATTTTTTCCATCTGTGCAGTGGAATGACATGACGTGTGTGAAATGTGGTGGTGAAAGTGTGCCCACAGTGTGTGTGGTCAGTTCTGTTGTCTTTAACCCACTGACTGGCAGATCCATGGGCAGTTGAGTTTCTGCGTTTGGAGAGACTCTACCATGAGAGACTGCTCTCCAACCTGGCCTCGCTACAGCAGGACTGGGGTAAGTGAGGTGAACTGCAGAATGCGTTACAAAAGAGCTCATGCAGTAGGGGTTGTATTAGGGTATTACACTGTAACCTGAAGCACATGGCCTCTGCCCACCAGTGTAGGTACTGAACCCCTGATGTTGCTACTTTTCACTGCTCATGTCTCACATTTAAAAGTATGAGCTGTGAGTCATTGCAAATGAGCCTCATGTAAGCCTCGGTGTCTGGACATCCAGACAGACAGACAGATGTCCAGATAGATGGACATCCAGACAAACAGATTTCAAGAGAGAGAGGCATCCAGAGAAACTGGCAACCAGGCCGACGTCCAGACAGACAGATGTTCAGGCGTCTAAACAGATAGACATATTCAGACGTCCAGGAAGACAGACATGCGTTCAGGGGTACAGGCAGACGTTCAGACATACAGACAGACAGACAAACAGGCATCCAGACAGACAGACAGACGTCCAGACTGACGGACGTCCATGCATCCAGACAGACAGACAGACATGCATCCAGGCATCCAGACAGATGTTCAGGCGTCCAGACAGACAGACAGATGTTCAGGCGTCCAGACGGAGAGACAGATGTTCAGGCGTCCAGACGGAGAGACAGATGTTCAGGCGTCCAGACGGACAGATAGACGTTCAGGCGTCCAGACGGACAGATAGACGTTCAGGCGTCCAGACAGACAGACATGCATCCAGGCATCCAGACAGACATTCAGGCATCCAGACGGACAGACAGATGTTCAGGCATCCAGACGGACAGATAAACATTCAGGGATCCAGACAGACAGACAGATGTTCAGGCGTCCAGACGGAGAGACAGATGTTCAGGCGTCCAGACGGACAGACAGATGTTCAGGCGTCAAGACAGACAGATAGACGTTCAGACGTCCAGACGGACAGATAGACGTTCAGGCGTCCAGACGGACAGACATGCATCCAGGCATCCAGACAGACGTTCAGGCATCCAGACGGACAGACAGATGTTCAGGCGTCCAGACGGACAGATAAACATTCAGGGATCCAGACAGACAGACAGATGTTCAGGCGTCCAGACGGAGAGACAGATGTTCAGGCGTCCAGACAGACAGATAGACGTTCAGGCGTCCAGACGGACAGACATGCATCCAGGCATCCAGACAGACGTTCAGGCATCCAGACGGACAGACAGATGTTCAGGCGTCCAGACGGAGAGACAGATGTTCAGGCGTCCAGATGGACAGACAGATGTTCAGGCGTCCAGACGGACAGACAGATGTTCAGGCGTCAAGACAGACAGATAGACGTTCAGACGGACAGACAGACGTTCAGGCGTCCAGACGGACAGACAGACGTTCAGGCGTCCAGACAGACAGATAGACGTTCAGGCGTCCAGACAGACAGATAGACGTTCAGGCGTCCAGACGGACAGATAGACGTTCAGGCGTCCAGACGGACAGACAGACGTTCAGGCGTCCAGACGGACAGACATGCATCCAGGCATCCAGACAGACGTTCAGGCGTCCAGACGGACAGACAGACGTTCAGGCGTCCAGACGGACAGACAGACGTTCAGGCGTCCAGACGGACAGACAGACGTTCAGGCGTCCAGACGGACAGACAGATGTTCAGGCGTCCAGACGGACAGACAGATGTTCAGGCGTCCAGACATACAGACAGACGTTCAGGCGTCCAGACGGACAGACAGACGTTCAGGCGTCCAGACGGACAGACAGATGTTCAGGCGTCCAGACAAACAGACTTCCAGACAGACAGATGTCCAAGCGTACAGATAGACGTCCAGACACAGACAGACGTCCAGGCGTCCAGACAGACAGACTGAAGTGTAGACACACGTCCAGGCAGTCAGAGTATAAATTAGAATATGAAAGAATAAGAATAAAAGGTAAATCTATAAACATATTTACATAAACATGTCAGACAGATCTGCTGCAGTTCTGACACAGTGCTGTGAGCACGTTTACACTGAGTATGAACAGGAGCGTTAGTGTAGCAGTATTTACATGTGTGATGTAGTTTATAACATGGCGTAGTTTAGTTCACAGTATGATTTAATCCGGAGTGTCGGCACTATTCAGTCCTGACAGTCTAAAGGTCACAGTGAACATAACAGTGTCATATATAACACAGAGTAACCACAGAACACAGTCAGCACCACACACAGCATCATAAACCGCTCATAGTGACGATGTCATCAGGATTACAGTGAATCTGAGAATTTACACCCGCCGGGAACAGAGTTATCCATCATGTTAGTGTCCACAAAGAGGAAGAACTTTTCAGTTTATACTTCTCAGTGCAGACTGTACTGTCACTGTGATCACAGCGCTGCACTCGTACCTGAGAGGTAAGTCAAATACACTATTCAGAGGATTTATATATGTAACGATTTTCAGTCATGGTTATTTACATATGATTTTGATGGATGGATACATACATACATACATACACACACACACACACACACACACACACACACACACACACATACATAGTCATTTCAGAATATTATGACCAACCCTGGTTTGGAATAAACTTGACTTGAGTGGTACAGAGCAATTAACCTGTATAATGAACAGGTGATCATTAATGAGTAAAAACTCAGAGCCAAGGGTGGTTATTCTCACCCTTAGGTGGTCATAATATTCTGATGACTGTGAGTATTTTATAATATATACTGTGTGATGCTGTATATGATATCACTGTAATCTGTTATGGGCAGGCATCACCATTGTACGCTATATATGATTCAAGAGATGATGATTAAAAATACATAATGGATTAAGTTGAATAATTCAGTGTTTTAGACATATTTAGTCATATTTTTATACGGGAGTCATAAGATGCTAGCGTCACACTTTACAACAGGGTCATACTTGTCCTCAAGACTGTATTAAGTACTAAGTAAATGCGTAAATGATGTAAATGGTTTTGGAACAATTTATTAGACATTTTTATCAGCCACTTCAGTTGTCATTGATTATTTAAATGTTTGCTAAATGTTAAACTGAGACCTTAAGTCAGGTTTTTATTGGATAATAAATAAATGAAAAACCTCAATTAATGGTTAATTAGAGCTAAGTCCACGTTCTCAAATGTGAATCATTTTAAACTGCTTCTTAATTGAGGGATTACCTGTTTAATACAGTCTTAAGTGCTGTAAATAGATGAAGCCTTATTGTAATTGTAGAATGTTATGGTCACCTACCTAATAGTGGAATAGCTACCCTTGGCTCAGATGACGTGGCATGAACTGTACTACGTGCATCCAGATGTACTCGTTCTCATTCCCTTTGGTGTGTACCACCTTGCAGAGGCGTCGTTCCCCCCTGGCATCAGTAGGTACCACTGTTATGTTTGGGAGACAAGAAGTCCATTCTCAGTGCACCTTCACTGCTTTAGAACATCTGAGAATGTTAGTAGTTTCTGAGATGCTCCCTCCACCATGCTTCAAATGGTACCCTATTATCATGGACATCACTCACTTCACGTCATTTGTCCATGATGATGGTTGTGGTGTGCTCGCTTATTTATACATGTAGCAAACCCTGTCACGTGACGTACTGTGCCAAGGGGTGGTAAAAAAAAAGCTCATTTGTGGCCCAAGCGAGATGCAGAGAAAAGAGAAAGGTTGACTAAGGTTGAAGGAGAAGGCACATGAGTCAAACTCTCGTCACTGTTGACTTTCAGAATCGCAGTGGAAGTCTGGAGCTCAGGCCAACAGCAACAGTGCCGTGAAGACAAACCGCAGTGACACAGAGTCGCAGTGCATGGACACTCTGAGTCACATCTGCAGAACACACCAGAGGTAAAAACACCTCCAGGACAGTCCTTTAACCCTCACATACAAGTAAAGAGGCTGACGGCAAGACAGTGTAGACAACCTTTTAGAGTCCAGACACAGTGGAAGCTAACAGCTATAGACAAGGGCAGTCTGAGTCAGACAGGACCGGTGCTAGGCATGTGGGTGCCCTAAGCACAAATGCTTTGTATGCCCCCATCTTGCCCCCCTCCATCACTTAAGTCTCTGCCCACGCAACCCCCCTGAAGATCGAAGCGGGCGAGGCAAATGTTGGGCTGTTTTATTGCCATTGTTACAGTTTACCAGAAGTTTTCAGCCTTACAAATGATTGATAAGCAAAACTAATCACCCAGTGTTTTGTGTGCCGGCCCACCTGATACTGAACTGTGTAATGTGGACCGTCACATAAACTGAGTTTGACACCCCTGATCTACCTTCTTTACCATGCAGATTTACAACCCCAGCTCCAAAACAGATGCTGTAAATAAAACCAATGTTTTGCAAATCTCTTAGAGCCATATTTTATTCACAGTAGAACATAGAACACGTGTCAGTGAGACTTTTTATCATTTCATGAAAAATAACTCAATGCAACACATCTATTGCTGTGTTCACACAGCAGCTAAATCAGATTAGTTTCTCAAACAAGATCAGCTGAGATGACTGTTCACACTGTTATTAGTAAGAGGTCAGATCTGATTTGTCTGTCTGCACATCACAAGTCTGTCTGTTTGGGTTTCTGTGGTAACAGTGCAGGCGTCAGTAGTCACAGCCACACTGGTGACATAGCTTCAGAGTTGCCAGGTTGGTGGTTTTCCTGCAAAATTGCCGAATTTATTTTAATGCACTCGTGAGTAAAATTTCAGAGGTGGTGGGGTGTTGGTACTTTAAAATGTACTGTGAACCAAAAACTCTTAAAGTGACACAGCAATGGTTATGTTTCAGATGCCTTTCTAATATTAGAAGACCCCAGTGCAGGGATCTGAAAATCTATATTGGAATAAGACTAAAATAAGATTTAAGAGTAATAAACAGCAGTTATAACTTCCTCAAACATCTGTGATTAGACTCTTTAGGTTTTGGGTTAGTTTTAAGTTTGTTTAGGATGACCTTCTATTAGACAGTGGGCTGGGTAATTTTTCAGGACATGGCAACCTGGGATGCACTTTTTGGATCTCTGTGGATTTGCTGTGTCATTCTTTGTCACGTTGTGAGTGACTTGTAAGACACTTTGAAATCTGATTTGAATGGCCAGACAGACAAAAGACAGATCTGTATTAATCTGACTGTAATCACATTTCAAGCATCTCTTTGGTTTGGATTGGATCAGATTTACAAAATTCAGATTTAATTTACTTTTTGACTGTCCGGACTACCGAACATTTATCTGGATACAATCTGGATAAACCAGAAATGGCAGACTGAATATATTCTAACACATCAGCCACAGTTTGAAAAGAGGAGACTGATTACACGTGTCGGAGGAGGCGTGTGCTAGTCCCCCCACCTAGTCTCAGGAGCATTGTAAGTGACTGGGCGAGTCCTAGTGAATGGGTAAACCAAAGTGGGTAAAAAAAAGACATTTGATATTTGTACTCCAGTGTGGATTAGATCATAAGCCCTGAACCCTGTTTCCTTCACAAAATATTCATGTCTCGACAAGAAGACATGCCTTATTACTATCATTTCTGAATGTTCTTTGCTTCCCAGAAGAGAATTTTATTGCTTAAATGTTTGGTGGCTCAGGAGACTTAATGAAGATTACAGCATCATAGCAAGACAGCAATGAGACAAAAGGAGACACAATAAACTATTAAAGGCTCTTATTTTTGGATGAGAAATTAGCTCATAATGAAATTGGCGTCTTTAGTCAACACTGTTATTGTCTCACCATGGTGAGATTTAATTGAGATGTACACTAAAACTCAAAATGAGAGTACTGAGGTCATTTTGGCTGCATTCACATTACTAGGCTAAAGTGACTCAAATCTGAATTTTTGCCCTAATGTAACTCGGACCTTTTTTAATCATGTTTAAGTCACTTTCATATTTGGTCCTAGATTAGATATCTGATTTGTGGTCATTTGACTTGAATGTGAGGTCAGATCAGATGTGATGTGTGTGTACACATGTTTAGTGTTAAACCAGTTCTGACTTCACTTGTGTTTACACACAGAGCTGCTAAAAGCCGGCTGGCTTTTATTCACCTTCTCCACCTGATCATGTACAGTCCACCAGCTGTTTACTGTCCCCCTGAGCTAAACACCATCATCAGCTTCTAACACGTCTGTTTTACCTGTCACTCTCATTAATACAGGGTTGCCAGATCCCTGTAATCCTCTAGCCAATTGTCCTACAGAAATTTGCACTACACAAACGGAAAGTAGTTCAAAATCTAAAGTGTCTAATCACATGCATCTGAAGAAGTTTTAAAAAGTAAATCTTCTAATCTTATTTTATCTTCTTTAGTAATTAACGCAAAAACCCTGCATCCCGCCACCTCTGACATTTTACCAACAACTGTATTTTTGCAAACCTGGCAACCCTGCACACAGATGGCATTTTTTAGTTGTTGGTGAGATGCATAAAAGTATCAATAAGTGCATGTGTCCCGTTTCAGAGACTGATTCCTGATGCAGATCACTTTGATGAATGTGAACCGACACGATAGTCAAACCGGATCCGAGCAAAAAAACTGAATTGGATGCAGCTTTGTGTTTCCATCTGATCTCAATCTTATTTAGGAGAGAATACTGAGATATTAAGGAGATCTGGATTTTTCTTTCCCCTGGGGTTTCTTTTGTTCACACTGAATGATGATGTACTAATTACATGTAAAAATGTAAATGACTGAATTAATTTGCCTCTCTCTCTCTCTCTCTCTCTCTCTCTCTCTCTCTCTCTCCCTCTCTCTTTCTCTCTCTCTCTCCCTCTCTCTCTCTCTCTCTCTCAGACCTAATTGCACTTTAGAAAAGGTGAGTAAAACAGGTTTTCTGTAAGGCACAAATAAAGGCTGAATGACTGTCCATGTGCAGAAAAGTGAATTTGGGTGTCTGGTGAACAGGGCGGAGTTTTACAGGGTGTACTTGACTCGACACTGAAGAGAAGCTCCAGGCAGGAGGAAAGCAGCACAGGTCAGCAGACAAACAGAAACATAACCAGGACAGAGCACACTGCGCATCCCTCACAACTACAGACTGGAGAGGAGGAAGAGGAGGATGATGAAGAGGAGGTAGAGGAGGAGGACTTAATGGAGGAGCTCCAGCAGGAGGATGGCGATGGAGAGCCAGCGTGTGGAGAACAACTGGCTAAACTCATTGAAGTAGAAGAGGTGAGAGGAGTCCTGTAGTAAAAGTGGAAGTGTACAATCATTGACCAATGAGCACATAGAGCAATTTAACCCATCAGTGCCCAAAATGGTGGGCAGCCCCTATCCAGGAAGCAGTTGGGGGTTAGGTGACTTACTCAAGGGCACTTCCTTCCAGTCACAAGACCGGATCACTAACCCATCCTGGTACAATTAGGTTGAAGTGAAAGAGTCTAATTGCCAAAGACTACATTTTCTTCATTGTTTTCTCAAAATAGTTTGATATAGTATGCAAACATTTTAAAATTTCAACATGCTTCATTAACTCCACAATCTATTTAGTATGCCAACCAAGCTTTAAACATGGCCTGTGTTTGAATTCAGACACAATGCATGGCAACCAATCAGATCATAGATCTCTAGAACAGCTTCAGTAAAGACTACACTAGAACAACCGATATTAGTCCATGCACATCCTCAATAAACACTATTAATCACTAGAATAGGAGATATTAGTCCATAAACAACCTCAATAAACACTATTAATCACTAGAATATGAGATATTAGTCAATAAACAACCTCAATAAACACTATTAATCACTAGAATATGAGATATTAGTCCTTAAACAACCTCAATAAACACTATTAATCACTAGAATAGGAGATATTGGTAAATAAACAGTCTCAATAAACACTATTAATCACTAGAATATGAGATATTAGTACATAAACAACCTCAATAAACACTATTAATCACTAGAATAAGAGATATTAGTCCATAAACAATACCTCAATAAATGCTAGTAATCACTAGAATGGTGGTGACACTGTCCTGCCTCACCCTCAGTCATACAAACAGTAGACTGTACGTGTTGTCATGGTGTGACCCCAAACTTTTGAGTGTAGTGTATACACTGTATGTCTGGGCCATTGTTCCATTAGATCCACATGTCTCAGTACTGAACACTGTACTAGTTTGTTTCCCTGGCCTGGGCGAAGGCAGTGAGCAGCTCCACAGCTCAGTAATTGGTAGTCTGGGAGTAGCCCTGCGGCATCTGCTTTCAATCATCCAGCCCTGCTGGTCAGCTGGAGGAATGTGTCCCATTACACCTCTCAACACAAAACACCGTGATGTCACCAGCCAGAGTTACAAGAGCCAGCAGCAGGAATTTGCAGAAAACTTGTGGAGGGACAGCATGACTCGCTTATCTGCTGGGCGTGGACCTCTTGCATAACTGAGTAACTGCACAGACTTCAGCAGAAGAGAGCAAACAAAATAACATGCAGTACATAACGTTTCAGACATGAGCAGTGTGTCTTTTAAATTCTGTCCAAACATTTGTGGAAACCCTTTCTAATGAATGCTTTCAGTTACTTTAAGTTGATGGACACACAGCTTGTCTAGTCACTGTAGAGAAGTACTGCCAATAGAATATGACTATTGGCACCATGCATGGTGGGCAAGAGGGGTACAACATTGAGCTGTGGAGGTGGAGCTGTGTTCTCTGCTCCATCCATGAATTTTGGGATGATTTTGTGGGTGAGGTGGTGGTGCTGATCATCCAACATCCTCATAGCCTCACAGCAGTGCTCCAAAGCCTTTTCTGGACTGTAGAGACTCCAACATAAGCAGGATAAACTCTTTAATAGCCTCAGAAGACACAATGAATGAGCAGGTGTCCCGATACTTTTATACAAATAGTGTAGACATGATATTCAAGTTAACATGATACTTAACATGTTTAATCACATGTTTCTGATAAAGCTCCCAGGTGCTGTGCTTACTGACCCCTTGTGGTGATTCTTTTATTACACATGGACTCTGGAGTTCATGTAAAGCATATCATATTTACATACAGATACAGACTTGCTCATCTAAAGTGTATCTAATCACATCCACTCCATTAATAACATCTGCGGCTCAAGCTTGGATAATGGAAAACATTGAAGGTGCAAATATTCCTGCTCAGATGTTGGAGAATCTTTTTCATATGTTCTAATGACTTGCTGCTCGTTTTCTAGAGTTTTCCTTCCAACGGCTTGGTCTCCATCTTGAAAAAAAGAGCATGTGTTGAGGAAAATGATCCTGACAGCCCTTCTCCATCCAGAAGCTCCTACAAACGCAAAGTTCGCTTCAGTGAGTCAGAGGATACACTCGATAATGGTATGATACACACATAAAACTATTCTACTTGCTTCTTTTCCCAAACGATGTTGAATACCTTTAATACTAAAGAAGATCAGAAGATCAGATTTAAATACCTAAAGACTGATGTTACAATAAAAAATGTCCAACGCCAGCATACATGCACACTTTAACCCAACACTCCATGTTGTGAAAGGTCATCCATCAATAACCTGGCGTTCCCAAACTAAAAAAAGTTTATTATTCAGCAAGTTCACACCATGAGCACTTCCTCCTGTACTGTGCAGTGATACAGTACACAAGACTTCCTCCTGTACTGTGAACTGATACATTATACACAGATATCTGCACAGTTCTCAGGTGAAATAACCAGCATTCTGTGCTGTGTCCATGAGGATAACTGAGGACTTTAATCTCTCACTGCAGTGGCAGGTAACTGATGGAGACGGCTGGATGGGCGCCGGCCTCCACTCCTACAGCCGCGGATATTAGTCATCAGAAACGAACACTCGTCTACCTGCACTGTAATCATACATGTCAGTCTTTTACACACAGACTGAGGTATTTAATCACCAGATCACAGTCATTTTGGTAAAGAAGCAAATGGGACATCCTGTATAAGTCAATCTGAGGAGCCTGAATCTACAAGCATATGTGATATGGAATAAAGCCCACAGAAGGGTTCTGTAGTTACAATGTCAAGCTTGTAATAATAAAGGAACCCTTTTTGGTGCTATATAGAACCATTTTCTTTTCTAAATCTCTTTTAAGAATGTACAGTACAGGATGCGAATGAACCAGTCCATCATGGTTTTCAGAGAAACTCCGTATTTAGTTTAAAAGCTGCTTTTATAAACATGGTTGTAAACACTCTTCTTAAATAGTTTATACAGCTAAAGAACGTATTTTCATGCTGTAATTCACAGATGAAGTGGGCGGAGCCTCTTGTCTGGTCTTCCTCCTCCTGTGCCTGGTAACTGTGGTGATCAGTATGGGTGGGACAGCGCTTTACTGCCTAGTGGGCGGAGCCTATTCAAATATTTGCACAGATTTTTCACACAACATGGACTTTTACTTTGGACCTGTCCAGCGGTTGTTTACATCCAGGTCATCGTAGCAGAACTCCAGCTCTTGAAAAACTGCACATTCCCAAAAGGATACCTCTGATCCTGGTTAAAGACAATGACATTTTTTCAGGATGATGCTTCCAGAAGATCCATATCGGAGACAATCCATATTTTAATAGATCAGATAGCAGCTATGTTAAGCCTTTTTGTTTTTAATTTCTTTTATATTTACCTTGTGGTCGCAGACAGGCTAAAAATAGACATTGAGCATGAACAGTGAGGTGTACGTAAAGTAAACAAGCTGCCTCAACACCTGCGTTGTAGAAATTTTGAAAACTTAACAGCTTTTCTTCAAAACAGGGGCATGAAACTATGAAGTGCATCAGAAATATGTACAGATTACAGGGCTACATGGCATATAACAACAAAAGCATCACACAAACATGATCAGCCGTGCCCAAGGCTTCTGATTTACACCCAAATCGGTGCATTCAGAAGCAAGAGAAGAGAGCAGGGTGGTCATAATACCAGGGTGAGTCAAAACTGATCTGCACTGTGTAGAATTGATTTGAGTCATTTTTCAGATTTTTTTCTCTGCTTTGTCCATTTATCTACAAGCTTTGGTCCCTCATTAAAACATGTCTTGCACTGCTGTCTTCACCTCTTCATCAGACATGAGTCTCCATCCTCTTTTTAGGCTTTTTCAGAAAACTGTCCGCATGTCATGTTTGACTTTTGAGCTTTTTCTTGGCTGGTTGAGGATGTTTACTCTCAGACTCGTAGTGATAAATCCATGTCTCACCAGTAATGATTATTTTTAAGACACTCACATTCCTTACAGTATCAAACCTTTAGCTTAGGTATCTGCTCTTCTTTCTGTAAATCATAAGTGGGGCGGCCATTTTTGTTGCATTTCAGTCATAAATGAACTGAGGTAACATATTCAGACCTGCACAGCAGTTGCTATAGTACAGAAAGTGTTACAACAGCCAACATAAGTTTTAATATAACTATAGTGTGAATAATTTCTGACTCAACCTCATTTGAAGTGGTTGAAGTAGATGAACAATAACGGGTCCTTTGGGACAGTTCTGTAGATGAACCACTTTTGGTTTCATGAAGAACCTTTTAGGTTGATTAATGGAGATCAACTTTACCAGTGAGCTCTCCTAGAGCTGGAGATCGAAGTCGCATAGTCCTGTTTTTGTGGTGTCAGCAGTATGGGCAGCAGTGTGCATATGTGCATTGGCTTGCTTTGGACAGCATCTGTGTTCAGTTCAAGTCTTAGGCTTCAGCTCTTCAAGTGCTGATGAGACATTGCAGCCAAAGGACGTTTGACTCACCCTCGTATATTAGCAGTTGGTATAGTGTAGTTCCTATCACACATACACAGCAACCTGGAGCCCAGAGTGGCTCAGTGGACTAAGGCACTGACACTGTCTTCAAAGGATCGGAAGTCTGAATGACTTTGACCAGCCCCCTCACACAAAGTCCAGAAAATCTCCCAATGCTCACATTTCAGTGGGTGTTGATATGTCGATATGCGTTGATGTGACTGCTACAAGCAAATGTCGTATTAATATTAATGCAAAAGCAGTCATCGTTATGAGTCTGTAGCCCACAGTAGCCACACTAGGGTTTAGTCCCCAGCCCGGGCAAGCACACCACACTCCTTGGGCAAGACTCCAAACGCACCTATGGCTATACCATGACCAATATTGCAAGCTGCTTTGGATAAGAGTGTCTGCCAAAAGCCATACTGTAAATATTCTGGATCAGTTCACTATGCACATAACAAATATGAGTGATTTTACCACCTGCCAAGTTATCAGCCCCATCCTGTGACTGTATAAAGCCTGAAAATGAGAATTTATAACATTATTCTACTCTATTGCAAGAACAAAGTGACTGGCAGCTTTGGCTGGAAGAATCCGCCTATGTGGCTCATGCATTGTGCATAGGGCCCCAATCATCGACGGGGGCACCTCTGGAGTGTATATATACAGCTTACAGGTGCATCAGTTACTCAAAACTGTAGCTATATTATCTACAAAGACAGATATCACATTAGAATTATCTGTTGTACAGTATTACTGTCTGCTGTTGCTTCACAGCGGCCCATTGCATTGTTCTTTTGGATAAACTCACATTTCTAGTCAACATGGTCTGTACAGGGAAATGTCACTGGATTGTCATTGGATCATTTGACACACATGTGGCAGATTAAGTAAGAAGAACAAGGCAAAGTGCATTTAAGCCTCAGCCAAAGTGGCCTTAATGTTAGGTAGGGAAATCACTATGTTTGAGAGATACAGCAGGTATGGACTGAGCTTCTACAACAGGCTACACTAACAGTGAACTACTGCCATCTGTTTAACTCATAATTCTATGCACTGATGGCTCCTTGTGTGTGTTTTATGTATGTTATGTAAATTACATTCCATTCTTATTTATGTTTTAAGAAGATCTTTATATACTAATGTCTTACATTTTCTGCTGTTATTAAAAGGGATGCACAGAAATGAAAATTTGGCTGAAACCAAACTGAAGCATTTTGCATTTATATTTCTATAAATGATTATAAAATTAGTAACTAAACTTTTCCCCCAAATAGTCAGGAATGAATGTCTGTAGTTTAATAAGTTGGTTTGACATAATTAGGTTTAATAACATGAGTTTGATTATTCTTTTATATTTGTATATACTGTAAAACAAAGCCAATAATATATGAATATGTATGAAGATGAATGCATGTTACATTATTACTAATAATTAATAAAATGATGAAAATGTCTAAAATGAATGATGTAAGTCACATGGATGTTTTGTGTGTTTAATGTGAGTGTCATTGGCTACAGACACTGAAACACGGTGGTAATGGTAATCAGGGGCGGACTGGGGAGAAAAAGTGGCCCGGGAGTTCCTGACAGACTGGCCCACTATATATATATATGTATGTGTGTGTGTGTGTGTGTGTG
>BRDA01008067.1:1381-37633 GCA_036984385.1 Crenuchus spilurus | reverse complement strand
CTATGTGGGGGGGGGGGGGAATAAAAACCACAGAGAGAGCTTTTATCAATGAATGAACAAAATGGTGCACCTTTTTGTTTTTGCAAAACTGGTGAAACTTCCCAGGAGTGGCCAGCCTACCAAAACTATTCCAATAGCGTGTTGATGACTCATCCACGAGATCACAAAAGAACCCATAACATCTAAAGCACTTCAGGCCTCACTTGCGTCAGTTAAGGTCAGTGTTCATGATTCAACAATTAGAAAGGGACGGGGGGGGGGATGGTATCCATGGCCAAAACAAATTCTGACCAAAAAGACCAGTCTCACCTTTGACAAAAAACACCTTGATTTGGAAGGTGTTTCCTGTTTGGAAGATGTGTGTCCAGGCTAGGGTGGCAACAGCATGAGATTTTCACAGTATGATAACCGTCTCTGAAAATGTTAGTCATATTTCACAAAAATTGTTACACTGACTCTTAAAGAATTGACAACAAAAGGTTTTATGTAATCACAAACTATTTTTGCCACTGAAACTTGGAACTATTGATGGTCATTGATGGCCAGGCAGTCATGCACCAGGAGGAACACAGGACTCGCTGCACCAGCGTAGGGTCTGACGAAGTATTCAAGGATTTCATCCCGATACCAAATAGCAGTCAAGGTGCCGTTGTCTAGCCTTTAAAGGTCTGTGTCCCCTTTCAGGAAAATGACTATCACTGACCTACCACCAAAACCGGTCACGCTAAACGAAGTTGCAGGCAACATACTATTCTCCACAACATCTCCAGACCCCGTAACGTCTGGCAAATGTGCTCAGGTGAAACCTGTTCTCATCTGTGAAAAGCACAGGACACTAGTGGCAGATCTGTCAATTGCGTTGTTCTGTGACAAATGCCAATCAAGCTCTATGGTGCTTTGCAGTGAGCACAGGGCCCACTACAGGATGTTGGGCCCTCAGGCCACCCACAGGAATCCTGTATCTGATTGATCAGACACATTCACAATAGTGGCATGTTGAAGTTTGTTTTGTAGGGCTCTGGCAGTGCTCATTCTTGCACAAAGGACCAGATACCAGTCCTGCCGAGAGGTTAAGGACCTTTTGACGGCCTGGTCCATCTCTACTAGACTAACTGCCTGTTTCCTGGAATCTCCTTCATACTTGTATGACTGTCCTGGGTGACCCAGCAAACCTGGCAATTGCACATATTGATGTGCCATCCTGCAGGAATTGGACTACCTGCAACCTCTGTAGGGTCCATGTACTGCATCATGGTATTAGTAATGATGCTGACCCAAACCAACTGCAAAACTACTGAAACATAAATCAGAAAAAGATAAGGACAGGCAAAACGTCAACAGCCTCCATCTATTGAACCATTCATGTTTTGGGGTTGTCTCATTGTTGTTCCTCTAGTGCACCTGTTAATTTCATTAACACCTAAGCAGCTGAAACTGATTAACCCCTCACGCATGAGTTGTGTGTGTAACCCACCTAAAATGAGGGTAATTATTTTGCACTGCATTTAAATTAAACTAGTTGACAGTTAATTCTGACTCTAATTCTGATATTCTCCTCATGACTCTCACAGCAGCTACCGGTACAAACAATTCATCTTATTTTAAGTTCTGTGACTCAGTTAAGATTTAATCCCTAAAGTGTTTGAACAGAAGTTTTTTGTTGATCAGTAAGTTGTACTAACACTCATGGGGAAGTCACTGGCAGTATAGATTAATAATTGCTATAAGAATGCATTTATAAAGTAAATAATTGTTGCTAATCCACATTCTGCAGTGAATGAGCATGATAGCTGGGGTTCTTCCTCAAAGGACCTGTTGGAAAAAGGGATGAGGATTTATGATCCATTTGCTTTTTTAAGAAACCACTGGATCAGCACATTCTCTGAAGCTATTTACATAAACATTTTGAGCTTTGCAGCACTGATGAAATCAACAGATTAAACATAAAACTTCAGGTGAAAGGTGAGATGAAATTAGGATAATATTAATGCTGACATTCTAACAAACCATAAGACTGAAGGAATGTCTAGATGTCACTCAAGAGGTAAGAATGGCTAACATTCATTTTAAAAGTGCCTCACTAAAATGAGCAAACTACACATATTACACAAAACAATATAATTTATTGCAATAAACAAAATGATACAAAAAGTAAACTGGTCAGAAAATAAACAATTGCAGTGTTTAAAATCATGGATTTTTGTTTTAGTCTACTTATGATTAATTTTTTGTTATTTACTTACTTAATTAGCTACATATTGTTTCAAATGTCCAAACCACGAACTGTGATATTTAAAAACTGCTAAGTAGCCAAAAAACGTTAGCTCAGTTAAGTGTCATGGCTTGTGTTTAAAAACATTTCCTGGCACGAACAGAACATATATACTTTTTAAAGTCCTGTACATGTAATACAAAACGTGGAAACAGACAATGTTTGTGTACTTACCAAAGTGCTGTGCAAGTGTTAGCATCGCTGTTAGCTCTCAGATACAGAAATCAACACCGACTGCGCGCTCCCAGCAAAAGGGGGCGTCACCCCAATAGAGTGGTCGTTAGCGCCAATGATCTATATTACTGGATAGGACACACGTGACTTTTGAACGCGCCGGCAAGGAGCCTCCATGTTGTGTGGAAGCAGGGCAAGCTGAAGGAAGCCAGCGTTTACAAACAATGAAAGGGCTGCAATGTTTTGCCTTTATCTGTTTTACTTTATTGAATTCTATCAGCAGAGACCAGGGGATCACATTCCACAAGTATGTATTCATTTTAAAATGATTTATTCATAATAATAAGTGAATTAAAGCCACAATCTCTGACCTACAAACTTGCATCAAACCAACAACACTCATGAAGTTAGTATCACAAACATTAACTCTTACTGTAATCAAATGTAGATATGCATCAGAACTCTAAACTACTGGACTAGAGGCATTTTTATAGCGACAATGATGCAGTGTCAGTGTTGTCAACTTGGCAGTGCCAATTGTCTTAAGTTATAGACAACACCTTTTAAATTACTAAAAAGTAAAATTAGTAGCAGCATAAATAGAGCTTCACAATGTGTTTACTGTAACATTAAATTAATTCGGATGAAAGCATTGAATATTTCTACATTTACTTTAATATGTATGAGGTCTCCATGTTCTTTACTTTGGATTAAGAAAGTCCACAGGTTGAAAAAATTTATAATTTGTGCTAGTATCAGCAAGGCAAGAAAACATGGCTATATTTATGTCAGTGGCCATGCGATAGCAGCATTACACAATTTAATTCTTTGTCTTCTTTGTAAATAACTTACATTTTGAAAATCGGATCATTATTAACGATTAGACAGCCATTAGAAGTCATGTAAGCAGTAAGGTCTAGAGAAAATGCCGGCTACGACAGATGTGAGAGCCGATAGTAGCCTAACATGTCATCAACCATTTTAATACTTTGATTAATGTTAAAGAGCTTTTTATCCTCTTTGTAAAGAACTTTAAATTTTGAAAATCGGACAATTATTAGCCAAGTTAGAGCTTTGAGAAGGCAGCAGTGCTGGTCATGTGCCATTGTTTACAATCTTCACTTCCACACAACATGGCGGCTCCATGACATCACGCCGGCCTCAATGCTAGCGAATAGGCAGCATCCTATCCAGTAATATAGATCATAAATTGTGTAATGCTGCTATCGCATGGCCATTGACATAAATATAGCCATGTTTTCTTGCCTTGCTGCTACTAGCTAGTGACCGATGGCTCTACACAAATTATAAATTTTTTAACTTGTCGACTGTCTTAATCCAAAGTAAAGAACACGGAGACCTCATACATATTAAAGTAAATGTAGAAATATTCAATGCTATCATCCGAGTTCATTTAAGGTTACAGTAAACACATTGTAAAGCTCTAATTATGCTGCAATACTAATTTTACTTTTTAGTAATTTAAAAGGTGTTGTCTATAACTTATAAGACAATTTGATGGGCTAGACACTGGCACTGCCAAGTTGACAACACTGACACTGCATCATTGTCACTATAAAAATGCCTCTAGTCTAGTAGTTTAGAGTTCTGATGCATATCTACATTTGATTACAGTAAGAGTTCATGTTTGTGATACTAACTTCATGAGTGTTGTTGGTTTGATGCAAGCCTGACTATTAGTGTAATGCCAACAGAACTACGTCAAGTTTGTAGGTCAGAGATTGTGGCTGTAATTCACAGATTATTACGAATAAATCATTTTAAAATGAATACATACTTGTGGAATGTGATCCCCTGGTCTCTGCTGATAGAATTTCAATAAAGTAAAACAGTTAAAGGCAAAACATTGCAGCCCTTTCGTTGTCTGTAAACGCTGGCTTCCTTCAGAGCTTGCCCTGCTTCCACACAACATGAAGGCTCCTTGCCGGCGCATTCAAAAGTCACGTGTGTCCTATCCAGTAATATAGATCATTGGTTAATGCAACCTCACCTCTCGTTACTGCGCATGCTCTGCAATTTGCATCTAATTCGTAAGCAATATGACAGTTTTTTGTCTTCAAAAAGTCACAAAGGGAGTAAACGGAAGTTTACTGACAAGTTCTTATATACAGTCTATGGTTAAAATCCTTTTCTCATGCTAGTCACTGTAAATTATTATGATGCTAACTGAAGAGAGTTAGGGTGAAAGGTATTAGCACTCAGCTTGGTTAAGCACTAACTACATATGTAGCTAGCTATATTATGTGTATTGGTAATTCAAAGCCAATGCACTAGAGAAAATTTAGACTAGAGGTCATTTATTGTTTGTAAGGTGTTCAGTTGGTAAAACATTTTTACTATATAGAAGCAAAATGTTTTCTATTCACACAGAATGTGTTTTTGTATCTAAATGAGATTTAATAAGGGTTACTAGTGGAATGAGAAGTAACAGTTGTATTTTTGTTGCATAGATTGTTGCTCCAAACACCTTCACACCCCCTGTTTTCAGGAAAGGTTATGCCGGTCAAGTAAAGGGGTGGGGAGTTGATCCAATATTAGGTAGTGACAAGATCATTGGGGAAAAGACAGCTAGCTGATGTTAGAGTTGGAGCTAACTGAAGTTATGGTCTTGCAACCCATGTCATAGTCTACCTGTGTTCATAGGAGTGGTGTTACAATTTTACGTAACTCAATTTTGCTTTTCTTCAGTTTTTGTTTATGCACCTATTGAGCACCGTGTAAATGAACTCATCACTTTTTCTCTGAAAATGCTTCAAAGCCATGTGTTCCACCCTGTTTGCCTTTACTGTACCCTGTCAGCCAATCCTACTGGTTGATTTTTCAGTCTCCCTTAACTAAGGGATTTTAGCAAAATAACCCATAATATGCTAAAAGGTGAACTTCCTTTTCAGCTTACATTTTTTTAGCGGAGGCCTGAAGGTTTTGTGCCAAAATTTGAACTTTTCATAATTCCCTCCACCTTGACTAAAGCCCCAATTCCAGCTGAAGAAAAACAGCCCCAAAGCATAGTGCTGCCACATTAAAACGTGTACATCATGCTTCACTGTAGGTAGTTTAATGTTTTTCCCCCAAACGTGCCTTTAGGAGTTATGGCCAAAAAGTTCAACCTTTGATTTCATCAGAACATTATCTCACATGCTTTTGCAAAATTAATTGTTTTTTTTTTTGTTTTTTTTTTTGTAAGAAAAGACAGTCACCTAACTCCACAGCCCAGACATATGATGAATATGGGACATTCTACAAAATCAGTACTTGCCAGCAATTATTACAGCTCTAGGAAAATGAACCTTGGGAACATAGTACCCTGGCAACATAGGACTCTCAGAACATAGAACCTTAGGAACACAGATCCTGGGAACATTGGACTTTAGCAAAATAGAACCAGAAAGAACATATGAATATAGGAACATAGAAAAATAAGAACACAGACCATGGGAACATAGGATTCTAGGAACATAGAAACTTAGAAACATGGACCATGGGAACACATGACTCTAAGAACATAGACTCATTTTTCATCCATTTTGGAGGGATATCCAATTTTTGGTAACATCAGTGTTGTGCCATTCTTTATACACTTGTTAGTGATCATATTCACTGAGTTTCATTATATATCTAATGCTTTGGAATTTTTTTTTACCCTTCTCCTGAGATCTTTTTGATACTTTATCTCGGTGTGCCATGACCTTTGCTGTAAGATGCAGTAAAGTAAATATCAGGAAAATTCTACAATCCTAGAACAGCTAAACTTTATTTAAGATTAATCAGAGTATCTTTAATTGATTGCAGGTGTGTACTGACTAGTATTTGATATGATGTTAAATCTGATTCATTCATTCTGAACACATCCACGTCACCAATTATAAGAGGGTGTGCACTACTATGCAACAACATTATTACCCCCCCTCCTAAAAGATTTCAGTTCAGAATTGCACAGATTATATGTGACATATGTAACATTTTCTGAAAATACTCATCTTGGTCTCATTTTTTAAAATCACAAAACCTGGCATTTTAAGAGGGGTGTGTAGACTTTTTTATATCCATTGTTTGTGAAAATTATGTGGGCATGCTTGTAACAAACCACTTATTCATATAAATTAGCATTCATCCAATCCAGTAATAATTTCATAATACACACACACACACACACACACACACACACACACACACACACACACACACACACACATACTTACAAATGTAAGTATGCATGGCAAGTATGTATGCCTGAAAATCAGTGCAGAAGAGTAGCAATGCTCTCTTTCTCTCTGAATGATACTGATGTTTATGTATTACACATTTTCTCTTTATATTGTCCATTACATGGATTTTTTTAATTTATATGCATCAAGTAACTGCAGTGTGATAAGCCTGAATTTATTCTCTCCAAAAATTCTCAGAGGAAGAAAAACTCCAAAGAGAAGTGGCGGCATAAGTGTCATTTTTTTCAAATTACTCCCAATAAAAATGACCATTTGTTCTGCTTTGTGATTTTTTTATGAATGACTCAAAGCTGGCCGATTTTGGCTGTTCTTTCACTGTACACTGCTGGGCAGCTTGTTTTTAATGGGATTAAAATGACATTTATGGCCTGCAGTGATTGATGTGTGCGGCCTTTATGAGGTGTGAGTGAAAGGGTGGGGTTACAGGGGCTGTAGGAATGTTAATTGGTGGACTTTGTGGGCAGTGCCTTTGTTCTGCCCTGACATACTGGAGTCTGTGTGTGTGTGTGTGTGTGTGTGTGTGTGAGAGAGAGAGAGAGAGAGAGACTGTGGCCCACAAAAAGCAGAGCCTTTGGAGTGTACACTACCATTTAAAAGTCACTGCTCAAAAAAATAATTACTTGCCATTTATAATCACAATTACAAAGTCACTCAAATCAGAACTCAAAAATGTAGTTTAAAATCATCATTAAACACTTTAGAATCATTAAAAATGTAGAATCATTGAACAAAACTTTAATATTTGAAAAGTTGAGAACTAATGTTAACATTTCAGAATCACCAAACAAAAGTTTAGAATACATTTTTAGAATCAGCAATCAACAGTTTATCACAATTCAGATGTTTACAATCACAATGCAAGTTTTGAATGCAGCCGTGGCCTAGTGGTCTGGTGACCTGAAGGTCGCCGGTTTGATCCCCAGGCAGGTCATGACTGAAGTGCCCTTGAGCAAGGCACCTAACCCCAGTTGTAAGTCACTTTGGATAAAAGTGTCTGCTAAATGCCTCAAATGTAAATGAATTGGCACTGTAAAGTTTAGGATCACTGTTTGTTTGCTTAGATTCAAAATACAAAAGTTTAGAACCACCATGAAATGATTACAATTCCTTTGTAAAAGTTGTTAGGAATTGTTGTTTAAACAATGACAAAAAACATTCAGACATTCAAAAAAATATGTTCAAAAGAGTTCTTCAGGTCTTCAAAATTTCACAGGTATTTGCCAAAAGTGTAGAATCATTGTTCAAAAGTTTCACATTTTGACACGGAAACTGCAGTGGGCCAAGATTTGTTCTGATGCAGGGTTTCTGATGATCTAGCATCAGCATTTCAAGTTGGGATGTCAGTGCTAAAGGTGTGAACACAGCTCAGGATACAGGCCTTAGCATTTTGTAAGACATGTAGCAGTCATCCAGCAAGTCCCAATAGCCTTCCTCTTCACTCAGCACACCAACACCTGTCAAATAGAGGTTCCCATCACCAGAATACTAGCCAGGTCACATACTCACACAAATCATACACACCTGCATGCAATTCAGCTCATCCCAGCACTTATATCAAACCCACACAAAGTCAAGCTCATTGTGAAGCATTTTTCAGCCTCGTGTTGTCAGCTAAGCCATTAACTGCAGTATCCCTGCAGAATGTCTTGTTTGTTTCAGGCTCATATTTCCCCCTCACAACCCTGGTCATGTTTCATGGACTACTCCTGCCCTAGAACCAAGAATCCTTTCCTAAAGTGCTTTTGCCTAAGTTGTGTGGACTATTTGTGTTTGATGGTTAACCAAGCATTGAAATTCTTGTGTCCTACTAATCCTACTTACTTGACTGAGTCTACTACTTCACAACAGGTTGGTAGTTAAGTGTTGTTGTTTGCCTTTTCTTGGGAACATGAACTAAACAAGGCTGCAACTATGAATGATTTTCAGTAAGTTTGAAGGTTCCACATCCTTCTCAGCATGCACTTCCAGCACTTTGGATTCAATTCCATCCAGTCCTATTCAGCACCTGTTCAGTAGTGAATTTGGGTGTACCATTAGAATGGAGGTTTCAAGCCTTTCCACACATCATGTGAATTCTTAAGTTCCATCTTCCTTTCCAGCTAGAACTCATATACTGTATGACCTGCTTATCCTATTTGTGAGGTCTTTGTACATCAATTTGAGATTGTGATTACTCTGTATGCCCTCTTCCTTTGATTCAGCAGGGACATGAAATCACTGGTAAGCCAAGGTTTCTTACTTGTAAAACATCTGACACTGTATGTAATAAGTGATGCATGATGTTATTGCATCAATATCCTTGTTGTGTGGTACACACAGAACATCCCAATTTTTTACCTTTATATAGCACCCAAAGCTTCAGGTGTAAATATCCTGACTGTCCTGTTGGTCACTGCTTATCACTGAACCAAAGGCTTGTAAAATGAAGTGAGGTACACCAAACTGTGGTCCAAACGTCACATTTGGGGGAGAGTAGCAGATTTGTTATGCCTCTTTGACATTAGTATACATAAGATTCAGTATCTTGTATTCAGACTCTGTTTCTGGCTCTTTGCGATGGATAAATAAATGACACACTCTCTGACTATGTTTGTGGAATGTAAACAGTGCACAATACAACATGAGAAAACTTGTACAGCAGATAATATACGTGCATAGCCACAGCACATACTTTAGTCTGGTGTAAACACTATTTACTGTTTAGAATTACACTATTTGTCATTTACAAACAGTCAATCAACATTTTTCTTTATACCACTTTGTTTGGGGTCTCTGTCTGCCCTAACAGGAGTACATCCACTGAAATGGAAAGAAAGTCCAGTATGCTCAGGATCAACCATGACTCAGTAAAGTACATAAGACTGCATTTGCATTACTCCCACTGTGTCCTGAAAGTTCATCCATATTGTTCACCAGCAAACATACATTCCTAATGACTCAGGGTAGAGCTGGTTTACATCTCCTATTATGAGTACAAGTGGATCAGACAAAGCAGAGCTGCTGATGCTTTTAAACACAGTGTCACTGCTGAGTGAACATCCAGCTAACAGTGTCCTGTAGGTAAGTGTATACAACAGAGTGTACAGCACGCTAAATCTCCAGCAGCTCTGCTGTGTCTGATACACTCAGACTAGTGCAACACAGTTAAATAGCTGTCTGTTGAGCTCCGATGCTCCACAACCATATAAAGAGTATGAAGAGCAGTGTTACTTTTGTATTAGCATAAAACATTGTCTTTCTCTTCCTGTTGGCATTATACCTGTTGGTCAAACAAGTAGAGCATCAGTAATTCTAATCAGTAATTACTAGTTTGCTATTCAGTTGTTTCAAATCCCATCTGTATGACTAGAGCCAAATGTAATTAGCATTACTATTAATTGTTATTTTCTGATCACTGATTGATCCTCCTGCAGTATTTCCTCTTGATTCAGCCATCTGGAGTAGCATTATGCACGCCAAAAATAAAAAGCGAGATGTCTTATTTCTTGGTAACTATAAATAGTCTGTAGTATTATTTAGTGTTGTATTGCAAATCTGAAGTGTCCTTCCTTTTTAGGGATGAGCAAAGTACACCACTATCTGTATCTGTATCTGTATCTGTATCTTTTCAACCATCTAAATTATCTGTATCCATATCTGTACTCAGAGTGGGCGGGGCCTAAACTGAAATCGGGCGTGGTTTAAACGGAAGTGGGTGGGGCTTAAATTGTTGCATTATTTTAAGTCTGGAATTGATATGGATTGATCAGAAGTTGCTATGTATTGTTTATTTGAAAACTATTCACAGAACAACCTCAACATTGAGATTCAAATCAATGTTTTTGATCACAAAAGTAAGAGAACTATTTACTGTTCATGAACAAGACAACTCAACACAACTTCCTTTTTTTATTTTTATTTTTTTTATTTTATGATTAAACTGATTTTTTTTTCTTTCAATTATTTATTTATTTTACGTTGCAAAGGTTCTTGCCATTTTTTCCACACAAAGTTAAACAATATTGATTAAGGTGTGTGTGTGTGTGTGTGTGTGTGTGTGTATGTGTGTGTGTGTGCATGTGTGTGTGACTGAGTGACTGTATATGCAGCCAGAGCTGTGCCCCACTCTCCCACACAAAAGAGACATGACTGTGTAGGGAGGGGCGGGTGCTCTGTGTAACTGGGCAATCACAGATTGTGAAGACAGTCAGTTACCCAATGAGGATTTTGTCCTTCAGCATGAGCACGGATATTGATGAGTTTTACTCGTATTGTGATCATGCTGTTCACAAATGGTTTATCCGTACAGGAGACTCGTCTGAAATGAGTATCCGGCTCAACTCTGTCCATGTCATAAATTGTATAACAAATCAGGAGTTTCCTTTAGAATTAGTACAAACCAAAATATCAGCTGTAATGTTAACTCAAAGAGCATTCTGATTTGAGTTTAAGTGCAAGAACAGTGTGGCCTTTTAAAAAATAATTCAAGTCAATCACACAGTGATTGTCTATACAATACAATGTAGTGATTGTAATGTCATGTAGCAGTGTATTTGTCTGTTGTGCAATTGGTGAACTTGTATGTTGCAGTATTCTTTCACAGGGCCCAACATTTCTGTGGCCACCCAAAAGTGTTTTGTGTAGAATTTTACAAGTACAAAGTAACCTCCCTGCTAAATTTATGCCCAACCCACTTTCCCAATCAAACATTTGCCCTTTCTGATTTTATTTAAGCATAGAGATACTGTAGAAATGTCTGTTTTGTTGCAACTGAAAATGTTTCTAATACTAATACTCACTGCCCTTTTGACCAGGGCACATAAACCCCCAAACTGGTCTAACAGTGTTGTACTCTAACTAATTAGAGTGGCTTTGCTAAAATATTAAGTACTCAAGGGCCTTCCTGTGAATAAATGGAGTTAAGAAAAGAGTCAGAAAAACACTGAAGCTACACAGCTGAAGTTATTAGGATGTCATTAGGATTAGTCTGATACAAATGTGGAACAATGGCTATTTAAAGGGAGTGGACCACATGTGCCATGGTGTGGCTAAAGAGTGAGAGACAGATTTATGGCAGTTCTTTTAATGAGGCAACATCCCATTCAGAGAGCTTTTCCACTTTAGAGGAAACAGAACGTTGTAGTTTTCTGACAGGGGCAAAGAATATTGTAGAGGAAAGGAAACATTCTGTGAATAATGTTAACAAAACATAACACTTCTCAATGACATTAATGTCCTCTATAGACTGTCTTTCTTAGGGAGTCCATGTGTAATCTCAACAGCAAACCAAAGTTGGACTTCCTGTGGGGCTTTAATGAGCTTGTAAACATCGCTGAATTATGGAGTTGGGAAAGTTTCGCCCAAATGTGCAAACCTTGCTGAACACTGAGCAGTATTGTGTGAGAGAATAAATGTACTCTAACACTCAGTAAGTTGATGGGCTGTCGCTGCTATAGCTTTGCAATGAAAACATGCTAAATAAGAATGCTGTTCTTCAATTCCTCTATCTGCCGTAGGAGGGTAATGAAGAATAAACTCAAAGTAAAATTGAATTTCCTCAAACGTAATGTAATCTGCTGCTACGGGTCATTCTGGGATGTTATTATATCCACTGGGTCATCATTAATCCACTGGTCAGTCTGTTGATGACAGGCTAAGCTGTCTAGAGCTACAGGCTGATTTAGGAGCTCTTACACTGCTGGATAAACCAAATGCAGCAGGAACACTTCATCAAGCCATAACAACCTGGAATACACAGACTTCTGTTTAACAATATTTAGCTAGCACGCAGAATGCTAAGTACAGCTAGCAAATAAATTAGCCAACATGGTAATGTTAGCTGGGTCATATGACAAAAAAAAAAAAAAAAAACCGGGACCATTCATACATGTGTTTATGTACATTGTGTTGTAGAGTTGTATGAGTTGTAGAGCACATTTTGAGTGGAGGTATGAAATAACATGTATGGGTGGGGGTATACGTTTGTGCACAGAGCTGAGGGAGCTACATTAAATAGGAACTTTAATAACAGATAATTCCTTTAAATCAGCAAAACCAATCACACAGCATATTAAAACGTTGTGTGTGTGTGTGTGTGTGTGTGTGTGTGTGTGTGTGTGTGCGCGCGCGCATGTGTTTACAACTAAGTTGGCTCTCTGTGCATTCCAGAATGGATCCTTATCTTTATTAGTGCAGATAAATGTTAAAACATGAACAGAAGACAGAAGTGTGAGTTATGCTCAACCAGACTCACATTTTTGTGAGTTTTATTTATTTATTTTTGCTCTGTCTGTTGAAGTCATTGCAACAGTTTAAATCCAAAAAGGCATTAACTTCACACGAAAATGAAACAGAAACTCTACAAAGTGTGTAAATATCAGTAAAAGATATTTTACTCAACCAGAAAAAAACACTAAATATATACCTACCCTGTACGTCCACTCTAATAAATATAACACATTACAGGTAACGTAACTGAAAAACTCTGAACGTGTCCTAATTTACAGAGATACTTTGATCATTTGTTTTTTATTTAATCTATTTCACAAATGTAGTGCAAACCATTATGCCACAAATAACCAGAAATGTAGCGTAAGCTCAATCTGAGATTGTAAAAAAATAAAAAAATAAATAAAATCAGACAGCTCTTATTAAGACAAGTGATCTTCTTGTTGCCTCTTATTAAGGCTGCCTATCCAGTTAGTTGTACTCAACATAAGTGCAACTTTTGATAAAATAGACCACATTATTATCTTAAATATACTAGTTAACATGGTGGGAATAACAAGAACATTACCAGTTTTGTAAATGTTAATGATGTATCATCTAATAGTACAAACGTGAGATATGGAATTCCAACCAGGCAGGGTTCTTACTATAACCAGAAAATTTGATCATATTAGCCAAGTTATGCAAGACCACATTTCCAATTATGAACCATCTCATTTACTTATATCACAGGGTGTTGGCTTCTTAATATTTCCCAGAATTCAGAAAACATCAGCAGAGTGAAGAGCATTTTCTTATATAGCCCCTCAACTCCTTAATAACTCAATAACCTTCCAGAGAACATCCAGAACAATGTCCACAATCTCAACCTAGAAGTCTAGCCTGAAAACTTACTTGTTTAGTATTGCCTTTATTAATGAGTACTTTTTATTATAGAAAGGTTGCACATACATAGGTTCACTGGACATAGTGATTCATAGTAAACTGAAACACTGGGGCTGTCTTGCTGCTGCTCACACAACTTCACTCAGGTTTGTCGATGGTGGAGTGGAGGAATGCCAGTGTCTCAGGGAGCTCCCATGTCTGTTTATTTTCTGGCTCTCTCTTTTAGGTTGGCTGTTCTAGATAGTTCTGCTGGAGTCATTAGCCACACTGATAAGTTTTGTATTCCTTGTACACTATAAACCTATACAGAACTAATTCCATCTCTGTCTTTTTTCGAGTAATTGCCCACCGGTCTGGCCTGACACTGATGGAAACTTGACTACTATCTCTGCATGATCCCTACCTTAGACCAGCTGCTCACCAAACATCTACCATGACCTGCTCTGGATGCCCTATACTATGGACCACATTGAAGTTTATATGGACTCTATTGGCTGCTACCATTATTATTAGTATTATTAATACCATTCTTACATTCTATCACTATAATAGTACACCTGAACACTCTAACAGCATCACAGGATTGTATGATGACTGTCTATTAGTGATGGGCATTCCGGCTCTTTTCAACGCTTTTTTTTTTTTTTTAAATAAGCCGGCTCTTAGGGCTCCCAAAACGGCTCCCATCCCTTTTTTGTTGCATAGCTTAATCTATTAATAAAATAATGTCAATTCATCAGAGATGTGTAGTGAGGTTTACAACTGGTGAGGCAACCAACACTGATCATATATGATGACTGAAAGACTTGAGATCACACACAAATGAGCCTACGAGGCAACACTTTACAGTGCACACAAACATGCAAATAACCTGTCTACCAACCATCAATAAACTTTGTGTCACTTCTGATTCTTTTTACACATGTCCCACACTCTCCTTTCATCAGCTGTTTGTAACATGTTTGCAGTCATTTAGCTTTTTATGTTATATGGTATGTAGAAATGTTTAAATAAATTAATGAGTAAATAAATAAATGTAGAAATGCAGAAACAAACCAAATAAATGCTTATGCATGGAAATGTAGAAATAGATTCCTGATATAAATTTAAGTATTTCATTTTCATGACAAAATGTATTTATTTATTTGTCTATACAATTATTTATGTGTATTGATTTATTTATTCATTTATATGTTCATTTATTTATTTATACTTACAAAATTTTCATCCTCCATATGTAGTTGTGTTTTTGCAGCTTCTTTTTATCTGTCTGTGTGTGCGCCTGCAGTTTGTAACCTCTGCCCCTCCCTCGCTCTTCCCCCTCCTTGTAAGTGTGCAGACACAAATGCCACCACACATGGTGTAACTGACCAATCCCATGCAGAAAAAATGAGGAATAAACGGATCCAGCTATTATTATTCACTTCAAAGAGCAGACTCTAAGAGCCATTTCGTTCGCGAAGGAGGCATCACTACTATCTATCAAAAACTTATAAGTAGTTGACCAGAAGAGGATGGGTCCCCCAAGTAAGTTCCACACAAGGTTTTATCCTCCAACTTTGTAGGAGTTTTTCCTTGCCACTGTTGCCGCTGGCTTGCTCACTGAGGCTTTTGTGTTTTGTTATTACTAAAGCTGCTTTGTGACATATAATTTGACTTGACCAAGATTGTACTCCAAGATTTTTGTGAAAGCCAAATGGATTACACCACCCAGATCATACAGTAAATACTCTGGTGCCATTATGTTGTTGGGGGTGTTACTATTGTTATGTTTAAAGGGTTTTGATTTTAGATGCATGACGTGTTTGATGGTTTTCTGTAATCATTGTATTAGGCAGCAGTAAGAATAAACATAAGTATGACTAGAATCGGAGAGAATGGGAATAAAAGTATATCCATTAGCATATTTACATAAGCACATCAAGCACAAATAAGATTGCAAGTTATTGCACTAAATAGTATGAGGTAGTTTGGTTCACAAAAAGTATGAATATGATAGTAGTGCTAGTAGTTATGGTCTAAAGTGCATTGTGGAAAGTGTTATAAAAGTAGCATATTATGATATATTGCACAATGTGCATCAACAGACTGCAGTAGGCTAGTATATTAATTTAATTGTTTGAGGTCAATGTTTAGCTATTAAATAAAAAAAAGGTCATATCTGTGATTTGTTTAATTAAAACTTATAAATAATAAAACTCTTAGTTCAATTATTCCATAAATCTCAACTCCATCATTTTCCCAGAGGTTGCATCGAGGCTAGCTGTGTTGAGTGGAGCCACTTCTTTGTTTTTAATTACATCAGGAGGAGCTTTAACCCCCCCCAACTGAGACTATGTATATAAGCCCAAAAAAAGGACCCTCTAACAGTGTTCAGAGGAGCTCCTAAACCTGAACCCTCTCAGGAATACTGCTGTTGAGTTTAGTTGCATTTCTGCTCATGCCAATAGAGCCTGGTAGTAAAATGTCAGCTAGTGTTTGTGTTTTGTGAATTAGCCTCGCTAATCTCAGTGCAAGAACTTCCTTTTACATTTTTTTTTGTTGAGATGAACCTCACTGGGAGCTACCAGCATCCTTCATTTCCATTTATTCCTCGCTGCCATCAGGATAGCTCTTACTTCACAGGCTGGGGGGTCAGTCCTGGGACTGTACCCCCTGGCCCAGGACAGGAAAGTCCAGTTATCATCATGGGCCGAAAGAAAGAGCGCAGGAGAACTGAGAGCATGAACTCAGCCTTTGCTCAGCTCCGAGACTGCATCCCAAATGTCCCCTCAGACACTAAACTGTCTAAAATCAAAACCCTCAGACTGGCCACCAGCTACATCGCATACCTAATGGACATCCTGGACAAACAGTCAAGCAGTCAGGAGATATTCAGAGCTGAAATAAAAAAATACGACATTAAAAAACTGGACAGCAGAGAACTGAAGAGGAAACGGGACATGGTTAGTAACACAATTTTTAAATATACACTTTAACATGAACTTACCATTAATGTTAACATTAACATTACATACAGGGAATAAGATGCATATAAATGTTTTTTTCCTGGTTTTCCATTTTCCTTGTTTCACTTTTTCCACGTTTTTGTCTCCTTTCTTTCCCATTCCACCATTCCTTGTTTTCCATTCCAATTTTTCAGTAAAACATTGAGATGAATACAACTTTACAGTTCTGAATTTTTACCTTCCTTTCCTTTGTCCATAATCTCACCTTATCAGGTTTAAAGAGACAAAATAAAACACTCTTTGAGCTAATAAGTTTTTTTTTATTTTCAAATTCCAGTGTTCCTCATTTTTCAATTTTTTTTCATTTTCCTGTTTTTGTATTTTCTCTTCTTTTACTCTATCACTCCCTTTATCTCTATGTTATCTGATGTTCTCCATGTTTGCTGTGGTTCTCCAGGCTGTAGGTATGGATTGTTCTGTCAAGCTGAAGTTCGGTTCCAGGTCCGGTTGGCCTCAGCAGGTCTGGGCGCTTGAGCTTGACTCGTGACTTCTTCTTGGACCTGAAAGGAGAACCATCCTCACATTCAGGCTTTATTTAAATAGTAGTAGAAGTAGTAATAATAATAATAATAATAGTAATAATAAAATAATAATAATAGTACTGGGTGGATTGTTACTGCACCAGATGGACTATGTGGATTGAAATATTCATATGATGGATTTAAATAGTTGAATTAATTAATCATCTACCTCATGCACAGGAGAAGCAGACCAGAGCTTGTTTATCATTATAACCTTTTATGACCATTTAATAAATTATTAGTGATTACTGATTGTAATTATGCATCTAACTCTGAAATATTTATTAAAACTCATTTAAGAAAAAAGTTCTCAAGTGTTATTTGTCTATGTATTAATTTTCAAAAATCATGATTGATCACCAGGTTCATTCATTAACTGCAGTTTGAAAAGTTAATTACTCTTTCTGTTCAGTCTTTTTTATATAGATGTGCTGCCAATTTAACATTTACATTTTCCAAATGTTTGTATAGTTACATTTTCAGACTGTTTTGATGTGAAATGTTCCAGAACTGTTTACAGGGGTAGCAACAGGCACCAGACATCTTCAGTTAAAAAAACACCAGTAATATTGATAATGGTAAAATAAAGTAGAAAATAAGATGTTTTTGTGGACTATTTGGCCTTACACCAACCTGCATGCCTCTCTATTTGAATGGGTTTTGCAAATGTGGGCCAAATCTCAAAACTGTCCCAAGTGTTTCAAACATTACTTTTTAGTGTAATAACTTTCACTGAGGTAGCTTTCAGAGGTAATAATAATAAATAAAATTATATTTGTGCTGGAAGTCATCATGTGTCCTGACTTGTATCCTTCATAGTAAAGATTCTTACAATGAACTATTTGTTATCAAAAATGTTATTTCACCAATTAAATTGTGTAATTTTTTGAAAAATTGGAACAACCTCCATCTCTTATTAGCAGTCTTCTAAGTTATTTTGTTTCTGATTAATTTTTACACTGATGTGAAAAAAGCAAAACAAATCATAGTGTCAGTCAGTTGTTTTACAGAAAAAAAATGAAAATAACAATCTTTGTGGCCAGTCTGTGTTGGATTGTTCACCAGTATAAGTAAAGGATGCAGTGAATCAAACAAATGGTTATAATTAACCAAATATCAAACATGGTTATTAATTTATATAAATTATTATAAAATTAGTAATTAAACTATTTTCCAAAATAAGTTTTGTATTTCATTTGGAATGAATGTCTGGGTTTTAATAAGTTGAGTTGTGTTTGAGTGTCATTGGCTGCAGACACTAAAACACTTCACATTTCTTCTGGTACTTGTGAGATAGTCCCTAACACTGCAGCTGCCAGAGCACAAACACAAAGCTCAGTGTCTGTGTTCTGGCTTCATCATAAGTGTAGTTTAGTAAAGGCTGTGCTTGTAGTTTATTGTTCTCTTCCATTTCACCATTAAAATGTAACTGTGCTGATGAATCTGTTTTGTTAACTGGTTAGAAAAAGCAGAATTACGAATCTCCAAAAGTGTCATTAAAAACATAATTGTTCAGTATAAATTATACGTTCTTTTCAATTATTAGTCTGAACAGCAAAAATTTTTCTTGCCATTTCTGGTCAAATATTCAGTGCATTCCTAATTTCAGTGCACTATTCAGTGCATCCCTCATTCAACAACTCAAACTCATTAAAATCTCATAAATACCCCCAGAATATAGAGACACAGCCAAACAGCACTAAAACTTGCATGGATGTTTAGTGTATTACAGGCACTGTAAAATGAAACTGCATATACAATAAAGCAATTTAGCACATAAAAGGAGTGACATTTTGATGTATAATGTTTATTAAAAGCAATATGCAGTTGCCTATTTATTTATTTAACACAATAGTAAGATCCATGAAGTACATCCCAATGCCTAATCGAATAAAACAATAAAACCGGTGTAAATGAGAGAGAACCAACATCATACAAACTTGGACAGTGTGGGACACTATTAAAAAAAAAAAAAAAACCGGTGTGCACATTACACAAAGGACCCTGACATTAAAATGTATGAAAATGCAAAAATCACTTCCATTACTTCATATAAATAATGGCTGTTTGGGAAGAAAATTAAATTCAAGAGCAATTCAACAAATTTGGAAAATTTCCACATAATACTAAAGACAATCAAAGTCATTCAAGAATAGTAAGATGTAAAATGTTCCATTATAGACTCATACCATGTCCCGATAGTTCACAGTGGTGGTGACAGAACCTAGATGTCTTGTGGCTAGTGTTCAATGCCTCTATAAGATACTTCACAACATTATTACAAAAAATGATTATAACTACACTGTCTGAAATCTGAGTCACTGTTTTACAATAGCTTTTAGATTTTGGACTACACCATATTCTTAAAATTGATTTATGGTGACCAGATAAGTGTTAGGTAAACTATTCCCCAAACGCACATTTTTTTTTAAATTTACTACTATTTTACTCTTATCAATGTTACAAAGAATAGCAATAGTTGGCTCTTTGGAGGTTTTGAATAGTAAATAAAATTGTTGTATTTTTGTGTTGACATGTGAGACCTGATTTCTGTCACTGCCACTGTAAAGAACATTTCTCTACAATTAGCTATTCCACATTTAAAATATTTAGTTGTTGATGACTGATTTATGTAGAAATTCTGAAAAATTGCTGGAATTCCTTTTTAACAAATAAACACTGAACAATAAAAAGTACTCTGTCACTTGGGGTGTCACTTGCTTCATAAATCCACACCACGCTTCCAATTGCAATTACCTTCCAAATTCAGACATATCTTACTGTATCTTATTAAAAGTGCTTAAATATAATAATAATAATAATAATAATAATAATAATAATAATAATAATAACAACAACAATAATCATAATAATTTACATTACTGAGTATTATTATTATTCTTATTATTATTATTTCTGAAAGTGACAGAAATTCAGTCCAAATATAATTTGCTTGTTCAATGGCCTCTATACAGTGATGGCGAGGACAGAGATGATGGTGTGTTCAGTGCTGAGGTCAGTGAGATGTGAAGAGCCTTTGATTGGTTCAGAAATCACAATAACATTTTAACACCTGCGAATACGATAGTCTGGGCCAATTATGATGAGACTTATTTGCAAAGAAACTTTTCTGCATGAAAGTATATGAAAGGAATGGTGTTCTAGTATGTAAATGAAATGTAAGTGAACTTAAGTAAAAATCAGGATTAACAACATATGAAAGCTATCAGACAGAAGACCAAACAGCAATCTGCATCAAAAAAATGGATCTTGAATACAAACATTTTCCACAATGGGAAGGTAAAATCAGGAAGAAAATGAAATTTCAACATGTGGAACTAACCAAACAGAGTAATTATTCCGTATTACGTAGGGTTGTGTGTGTACATGTGTTTTATGGTCAGAATGTTCTTGGAGCATTTAGCCTGACCACAGCACAACTGGGCTCAGAAAGCACTCATCAATGCAGTCCATAACATGCACTTATTACCACCACACATTGGCTACCTATACACACTGTATAGAATGTGTATTTTGGTGAGAAAACACACATTGACAGCCTTTCCACTGCGAAAACATTTTAGGCTGATTAACTGATCAGCATTTTCTTAATAATTTACTCTTTTGGCACAAAGGCTGTAATTACCAGTTATTTATGGCAGAAAACAAACATGTAAACACAGTCATCTTCTGCAACAGAAGTGATGTTGTTAGTCTGATGTGTTTGCGTAGTTGTGTATGAGTGTATTCATTCACATTAAACTCTTTACCCCGCCAGTGTCTGAACAGTCATTACAGACTGAAGTGTGGCCTCCAGAGGGCGCTACTCATGAGCTTTTCTTTTACTCCAGCTGTTTGCCTCCATCTGATTTCTGGTCCAGTCGGCTTTTGCTGCTCTTCACCATATAAATAAAATATGTCAGGGTTTCCTTTTCGTTCACCGGAATGTTCCGGAAATGCCGGCTCACAGTCTGAGTACAGAAAATAGAGACATAGTTAAAAAAAATCAATATAAAGCAAATTATTATTGTTTTTGTTATAGATACATCCCTTTAGCAGGGAGAAGCTCATACACTACAGCAGCACGAGGGCAGTAACAGCAAACAAACAAACTTCATTTTTCTCCAGATTACAGAACAGTTCTACATAAAGCTTAGTTTGTTAATGCTGTGGATCAGTAATATTAATGAGGCTACAGAGTTCAGTGAAGCAGCTGAAAGCTTCTGGCTAATTGGACAGACGTGTTGATTTCTGATTTATTAACGATGTGTGGCTCTCATTAACAAGGCAAAATGTTTCCCTGCCCAGAGAACCATCTACTCAGAGTCTGTTTATTAGCACAGCGCTAACACAGCTGGATTACCTTTCAGAGCTCAGACACTCACTATATCACTGAAATCACTCATTCAGATCAATTACTGAACTTTATTAACATACAGCTAACACACACATTTGGGAAAAGCAGGAAAATGTTGGCTGGAAAGACTTTCACTGGATTTTTGATGTGTGTGTGTAATCTAAATTTTTTACCATTCGCCAAAAACAACTGCTGTTAGATACATGCAAAATAACTGAAGATAATAGTATATTCCAACCTTCATTACTAAAAGAACAGCTGGACAACATGGAATATAATGTGAACTCTGCCTGTCAGTACTGTTACTAACACAAGCTTAAAAATGTTTTACATTAGTACAAAACATTTCAGAGAGTACAGATTTATTAAGACCTCATCAACAGCCAAAACTTTCTTTTTTAAAAAGAACAGTTCAACAAAATCACTTAATAATCATATATTTACTCTCTTTGCCCAGATGCTGCCAATCAGCCAAAACACAGGCAATATCACGTCTTTAGAACTGAAGCTTCCAGGCTAATATAGCAAACACATGTGTAAAAATACATCAACCATCTCTCAATGAAGGTCTCACAAACTAGTCAATGTGGTTCATACCGCAGTATGTCTTAGACAACCACCACCTTGGACAACTAAATCAGAGTCAACTCTAAAAACTAACTTCACCATTACAAGCAGCAACATTCTGATCTTGGAGATCAAGAATGCTGATCTTGGGTTAAATTCCTCTGTATTTCTGACAGGCACTGTTGTCAAAACTGATTCTAGACCAACACATTACCCTCAGAGAGTGTTATTTCCAATGTAGCTTTTGTTGACATTTTTTTGTTATTTTTTAAAAGTCATACTGTGTACTAAACCACATTAAACAGACTATGAAATCTTAAGAATATGGTTTGAACTGGTTGAAGGAAGTCTTGGTGATATTTTTACAGAAATAACTGAACAATTTCTGTGAGTACTGAATTCTAGCGTTAGGATCACAGCTCCATTTTAAAGATGCAAAATTTGGACACAACATGGCTTTACTCAGCTGACTTGCTCGGAGCACATGGAAAATTGTGATAATTTTTGATTGAACTACTGCTTTAATCTTTGTATGACTTTCTCTTTTTTCATTTTGTTTATTGTACTTCTCTATTGTAAAGCATCTCAAAATAACACTTATAGATAAGTTTGGTTCGATCCCCAGGCAGGTCATCTAATCCCCAACTGCTCCACGGGTGCCGTGGATAGGTCTGCCCACCACTTCGGGCACATATTCACAGCCTAGTGTGTGTTTCACTGCATGGGTGTGTTAAAATTCAGTTGTGTGTGAATGCTATGTGCAAAAACATTGGCAAAAAAAGTTGAATCTGAAGCGGAAATTCCAATCACTTTTACATCAAACCAGTGAGTGTGATCCAGTATACGAAGCACATCCAGTATATGAAGCAACTTTTAGCAGTTAATTGAAGTGTTTGTCTGATTTACCTCTGCCAGCTGGGCTTTGTTTAGACCTGGTCTGGTCTGGATCTTGTAGTGCCGTTTATAGCGCCTCAGTGTGTTCACCTGAAGCTGGAACAAGTCCACCTGACAATGGAGAAAAAAAAAAGCACTCAACTCATCATTTAAGTATGTTTACACAAAATAATCTGATAATTGGGGCAAAAAAATCATTAATGTTTAATAGCACAAGTATGCTAATGTCAAAACTAAATGTACATACTTTATTAGAAAAGTATACAGGAAAATGCAAAAAACACTAGCCTGGAGGCTGTGACTACTGTTTTGAACCTTATGATGTACTTTGCCCATTTTTGTGGAAAGAGAAAGTGCTAAATTGTGCCATCTGCTGGCTGTGTTCAAAATATTTTGAATCTCCACAGAGAATAGTTTGATAAAAGCAGGGATCTATTCAAATTGTAATTGAATATTCAATATATAGTCAAAATATAGTAACATTTTTGACAGACCTGTAGCCATTTTGTAGAAACACTTGCAAAAACTAGGAAATTTGTCTTTTATTATGACCATGTACTAGTATACTATTTGTAACTATAATAATAATAATAATAATAATAATAATAATAATAATAACACGTTACATTTATATAGCGCCTTTCACAGACCCAAGGACGCTTTACAATCTGTGGGGGGACGACGACGACAAAACAAAACAAAACAATGGGAAGGGGGGGGATTAAAGAGAATGAAAAGTGGTAGAAAAAAGGTAGGTGTTCAGGTTCGTTTTAAACACAGGAAGAGAGGGAGACAGTCTAAGAGAGAGAGGCAAGGCATTCCAGAGGGTAGGGGCAGAAACACTGAAGGACCTGCCACCCATAGTGGACAGCCTAAACCTAGGAACAGACAGAAGAGCAGAATCAGAGGACCTAAGTGAGCGTGGAGGAACATAAGGCTGCAAGAAAGCAGAAAGGTAGGATGGAGCTAAACCATGCAATGCCTTATAAGTGAGTATAAGGATTTTGTACCGGATGTGTACAGAGACATGTAGCCAGTGAAGCTGATGAAGAGCAGGGGTGATGTGAGCAGAATTTTTAGACTGGACTAAGATTCTGACAGCAGAGTTCTGAATATATTGAAGAGGACGAAGAGTTTTGGCAGGTAAACCACAGAAAAGAGATTTGCAGTAATCAAGTCGTGAGGTAACAAAAGCATGAACCAGAACCTCTGAGTCTTTAAGAGAGAGTAGGGAGTCTACTGATATTCCGGAGATGAAAAAATGTGGACTTAGTCAGAGATTTGATGTGTGACATAAAGCTGAGTGTAGGGTCAAATATAACTGCCAGATTTGAAACAGTGTGTGAAGAAGGGACAGTTGTGTTATCTATGCCAAGGGTGCAATTTGTGTAGGGAGAGAAGGCAGTCTCTGTCAAATGTTCCTTAATATGAGGCGTACATGTCACATTATGGTGTGCAGTCTGTAATATAAAGAACTTGCATTTGACTACCTGTATTAAATGCATACTGCAGTTGACACTTGGACCATTTTCTTTCCTTAAAGCTATCATGTTACACATTATTAATTATGAAAATAAGTGTTTTTGCTTAGAGTGAAATGGATCCAGAACCTCTGGGACTTCAACATCATGATCCGGAGACTCTCCTCCATCATCACTTGTTTTCCTCTTCCGTTTATTGCGGACACTCTGGATGAAGTTTTTGTGGAAGTCACAGATGTACAGGTGTCTCACCTGGAAGAAAGAATTTAAAGTGAGCAAAAAAAAGCTAGTGGTGTTGATAGTGAATAATAACATAATAATAAGAATAAAGTTGGCATTACAGAAATGAATCATGATAACAGTATTAATTCAGGTACTACTCAAATCAGTGAAAAGCAGCAGTTAATAAAAAGGTACAGTTTTGAATGAATCTGAATTTTTGTACAGATTAAATGTCCTCTGTGGGCTGGTAAATACAGTTAGAGGAATACACATGGATTGGACAGAAAGAAGGTAGTTGAGATGGAGAAAGTGGTAAGTGCCATTAATTGTGCAACAGGTTCTAGTGTCTCCAAATTCATTCACACCAAAAAGATAATATATTATAAAAATAGATACAAATCTCAAAAAGTTGTCTTTAAAAAAACAGCTTCCCCTATACACCAGCCCAAATGGATATCCTGTCCTATAAATAGGGTAGTCTCCATATTGCCTGTTTGGATTGACCAATATGTGGTGCTGGCAGGTTAGTATACAATTTGTACATAAATCAAAAGGTTACATTAAACCAGTTGTTCCATATGTTACTTATATTTAATTAAACATTAAACATTAATATTGAACAATTTCTTTATCACTTGAACAGAAATTTTTTTTTGTACATTTCATCAGATCAAAAAAGACAACATAATATCAGAATTATATATACCTGCTCTGTTCTACGTAACATACTTTGTAATATACGTTCTCATTAACTTTGGAAAATTACTCGTAAAAATAATGTAAAAAATACCGATATTTGATGCATTAAAGGATCTGTATTTTATCCTTTGTGCCACTAGATGTCACACTACAGCACCAGCACCTCGAACAAAAATAAACATCATTGACTTAATTTTCTGCTCAGGTCGACTTTACTCCATTGCATCATTATAAAAAAAAATTAGTTGTTTGATACTATATTAATGCGTGCAATGTTGTAAACATCACCTAACCTAATGTTTTTCCAAATGACTACCAAAAAATTTCCAATGAAATTAACTGATTAAAAAAAATTTTAATAGTAAAATATCACTGGTGAGCCTGATTGGCAGTGAGCAAATACATATTCTATACATTACAAAGGGAAATATTTCCTCAATAAATAACCTCAATAAACACTTTTGATCACTAGAACAGAAAAAGCGATTCATCATTAAACTTGGTAAATCAATAACTACTATCAATAACTAGAATATGAGATTTAAAAAAACTATATTAAACAATAGAAGATATGTGAAATCATTTACCTGCTACAGTATTTCTTTGAGAAAAAAAATCAAATAAGTAATATAGCACAAATACTAGCTCAACACTGATATAAAAGATATTCCCACACCCCAAGGTGCCTTGCCCAAAATGAGCTAAAGTTCCATTAAAGACACGTTAGAGAGGTCTTCTACCCCAATGCCACCATGGGGCACTTGATTCACAATGCTGACATCAGCAACCCGCTCACCCACACGCCATACAAACAGTACATTATATATTTGTGTGTGTGTGTGTGTGTGTGTGTGTGTGTGTGTGTGTGTGTGTGTGTGCATACATATACACACTTGGGATGCACCAAAATTTTTCTTTTTGGTCAAAATAGGAAACTAAAATTAACTAAAAGAAGCATCTGGCTCAAGGCCGAATACCAAGCATGGCTTTTCATTTATATGCACCATTGTAAAATTAGTAACTAAATCATTTCCCAAAATAAGCCTTTTAGTCAGGAATGAATGTCTGTATTTTCGTAAGTTGGTTTGACATCATTAATAGTATGAGTTTAATTTATTATTCTTTAATAGTTGTTTATAAGACAATAATGTATGAATATGTATGAAGATGCATGTTACATTATTACAAATATTTCATTTAAAAACAACATAAAACAGAATCATGAAAATTGCTAAAATGAATGATGTAAGCCACAATGTTTTGTGTGCTCAGTTTGAGTATGTCATTGGCTACAAACCACTGAAAATTGTGTTTTCTGGCTTCATCATAACAAGTGCACTTTAGTAAAGGTTATGGTTGTAGTTTGTTGTCTTCTTCCATTTAAGCATCAAGCTATAACTGTGTTGAGGAATATAGGATTTTTGCTAACTCATGAAGAAAAGCAGAGTTCTGAATGTCAAACAAATGTTCAATATTAAATTAACTTTACTACAGTAAATCCTCCTGTCTACTGCCAAGAACTAGAAAAAGGAAAGAGTGGAATTAAAAATGTCATTGTTCGATATTAATTATTTTGTCTTTTCACTTATTCGGTTGCAGATTATATAATGCATTCCTTATATATATATATTATACATTGCAGCCAAAGAGCTCTATTTTAACCTCATTGGTCAGGTTGCCATTTCCTCAGTTCAAAATGGAATTAAGAAATGTTTGTTAACAGGAACAGTGGAAGTCAAGATAAGATCTAGAAGACAAAAAAACATTTCAGAGACAGCGGCAGGATTGCTAGAAAAGCAAATCACAACCCCTGCTTCACTGCAAAAGACCTACAGGAAGATTCAGCAGACTCTGGAGTTGTGGTACGTTGTTCTACTGTTCAGTGACACCTACACAAATAAGGCTTTCATTGAGTCATCAGAAGAAAACATCTCCTGCATTTTTGCCACAAATGTCTGCTTCACAAGTTTGCAAAAGAACTTCTAAGAAAGCCTGATGCATTTTGGAAACAAGTCCTGTGGACCAATGAGGTTAAAATAGAGTTCTTTGGTTGCAATGAGCAAAGGTATGTTTGGAGAGAGAGGAAAAAGTCATGAAAAGAAATTTTACAGAATTTCATGAAAAGAACACCTCTCCAACCATTAACCTTGGGGGAGGCTCAGTCATACTTTGATACTGTGTTGCAGTCAATGGGAGTGAGGACATTTTATGAGTAGAGGGAAGAATGGAATCACTGATATTCCAGCAAATTCTGGAAGCAAACATAACATCATCTGTAAAAAGCTGAAGTTGAGGAGGATGGCTTCTACCAATGATTGTAAACACCTCAAAATCCACAATACAAAAAGTAACAAGCTGGAGGTTTTACCATGGTCCTCACAGTGCCCTGATCTGAACATCACTGAAAATCTATGGATAGACTTCAGAAGATCACAGCATGTAAGATGGCACAGGAATCTCACAGTACTGAAAGACTATTGGAAGTAAGAATGGACGAAAATTCCTCAAGACAAAAATGTAAGTCTCTTTGCTGGCTGTAAAAAGTGTTTACAAGCTGTGACACTTGCCAAAGGTGATGCTACTAGGTACTACCCATGCAGGGTACACAAAGTTTTGCTTCTGGTCCTTTTATTTTTAAATGTAATAAATAAAAAAAATAAAATAAATGTTTTGCTTGAAATACAAAGGGAACGTGATGTCTTTAACTTTGTACCTATTTGATATCTTGCTACACTTTTGCATGCCTTTGTGTGTAGCAGATTACACCAGACGTGGTAACAGTAACGCGTGCCACATCGCGTGAAACATGCTCCTACGTTGACCACTGAAGCTAGAAACAAGGTTTGGTTCTCTTTACTTTCGGTTCATATTTACTTTTATTTAACAGCTTTAGTAAAACCTCGACTGTGTTGGGCTAATGAGCATTGAAGTGCTGATGAGACAAAAAAAACTGAAGAATCAATCAAAGCTAAAGTTAACAATGTTCAGACTGTGATGATGTACATCGTGGAGGTTTAAAAGTACAAACAACTTTGATACAGTCCTTTATTCAAAAACTGCTGATCGCCGTGATATGTTCAAATAAATATAAAGTTTGTTTACGTGCTAAACCGCCAATGGACGCGATGCTAGGTCACATTTACTGATCCACTACGTGAAAACAGAATAGGGTGGAAAAACGTGCCGCCGCTGTCGTGACCGATGTGAAACAGCAAGTATGGTAGAGTAGTTCCGGCCTCGCTTCTTGTATAGAAAGGGGGCGAAACGTTAATAAGAGACGTTTTTGGCTTTGACATTGTATCAAATTCAGAACATTTATTATGTATAATCTTGTAATGCGTTGGACTGATTAGAAAATACGTTTGAATGACGTGTTTACAAATACAGTGCTATAAACAAAGGCTACAATTCTGAACGTAAACATTTCGACAAACTGCAGCGTAGTTAGCAAATAAATGTGTTCATATTAGCTAACTCTAAAACTGAAACAGTGAGCAGTTAACACACAACTCAATGTCATTCCCTCACACGTAGTAAAGCACACTAAACGTCTGGACTGTCATTGGTACTGTACCCTCATTTGTAGTAAAAAAAAAAAAAAAACCTCTTTAACGCTCGTTTCTTTATTCACGCTTTGACGAGTTTTAAGTCTTTTTTGCTATTGTCGGTATTCAGTTGAGTTTATTTGACGGCGAAAACTCACATTTCTATTATAGGTTTTCTGATGTTTATATGCCCTTAAGCAACCAAGTTAACAATTAAACAGGTAACGTGTACCACCAGATACATTAACTTTGAAATCCTGCAGTGTATATAAGTAAACGTTTTCTCGCAATCATGCTATCATCGATCACACTTCTGTTTTTAGTAACTTTGATACAAATTTGTTATTCACTAATTTCTTTTGAAATGACTGTATATTTTAATACAAAATAAATTCATATGCATGTCGTGTTATAAAAAATGGAATAGAAAATCGCATACAAATCTTAAAATCGCATTCATTGTTAAGTAAAAAAAAATATGTAATTTTGAACTTTTTATACCTCAATAAGGTAACAAATCATAGGAGATAAAAAACTAATAAAAAACAAACTACATAACAAATCTGTTATTTGGGTATCATGTGTTAGTTAAGACCATTTGAGGTAAAAACAAAAATCAAAACAATGTTTTTTTGTTTTTCCACTCCTGTCTGTTAAAGGGTTAAGATGAAGTTTGCTTCTTCCTCTTATTTTCCAGTCCACCTTAAAAAGTGCAGCAGCTATTCTGGCGCCACAATGTGACTGACTGCAGCATTTAAAGTGCGACGCAGAAGACCGAGGCAACTTCGACCCCGGCTCCTCAGATGTGTTTATGGAATGTCAGCTAACATCAAATAAACTTAAAAATGAATGCTCTTACGCTCTTGTCGATGTCCAGTTTGAGTTTTTTCTGAGAAATGCTCTTCTGGATCCTCTTACTGAAGCTCGCGTTCCCTGCAGGCCGCCCGCAGCGTTCTCCATCGGCGATGAGACAGCAGCTCTGTCCGAACACAGGCCCGGGAACCGGCGGGCCGTCGTGGCTGTCCTCCTCCGTACTAAAGCCGTTCATTCCGGCCTGGTCTGAGTGCAGATAAGCCGGGGAAAGACTGAAATACACCCGGCCTGGAGCTTATTTACAGTTTACTATTAAGTTATAGATCAACACCAAAAGAACGACAAACAGCAAAGCGAAGCCCGTTACTCTGCAGCAGCGCAGCAAAACCCCCCAAAACTCAACACACGTACCCCAATATCTACTAAATCTACCAAGCCTCTACATTAAACACCTACATATACTCATTGTTCATTATGTAGTGTGACAATACAAACGACACGCCACAGACCTGCAGCTACCTCACGTCTTTTGGTCCCTGATCAGCAGCAATGCAGAAAACTTAAACAAGTGTCAGTATTCATTAAGTTAGCTACATCTGCATATTTACCCTCTAAAGACTCCAGCGCAGCCGAGTTTTGTGAATAAACCCCCAACTTCAATAATTATAAAAACGAATTTTGTGTAAGATCCTTAAAATAAATCTTTCACTGAAACACACTGCCTGAGCTACAGTCCCGCACCGGATGCTCCGCACCTGCAAAGCCATTGGTCCATTCACGAAATGGGCGGGCTCTCGAAATGCATTTCTGCATTTCCATTGGCTGTGGCCACCGCCAGTCGTTCACGCGACATTTCCTGGTTCTCCAAGCGCTTGTGTCGTGTTTGTGTAAAAGCAGTGTTTCTCATTAACGCGCTGCTGTTTCATGGATGTGAATTGAAATGGCTTTGATGTGCAACACACAAATTAACTCACGAATGCTACCGGATGCGCTCAGTGTCACTATTTTAGAGTACATAAAAAACTTTGGTACGTTTGACGCGAACAAAGAAATGAACAGAAAGAACAGCGCAGTGTCGCTGTAACGGGTTCAGTTTTAGTCTCAGAATGTCAGAGATCAGATATGTGGATATTTTAAGTTGGACTCGGTTGTCATGTTCAGATTCTGACACAAATGCTGACAAAGGGCGGGACTGTACTGAATCTGACCAGCAGACGGTGATAGAGCAGTAGGCTTAGAGGATCATGAGGAACAGCCTATTAAATGGAAAACAATTCTCTCATAAGTGGTCCATACAGTCTAAATGCACTAGCTGTCCAGCAAATTTTATTAGATTAGACCTCCACATTTAACCCATCTGTGCAGTAAAACACACACTATTGAACACACTAGGCTGTGAGAACATGTACCCGAAGACCTTGGGCAGCCCTATCCATGGCGCCCGGGAGCAGTTTGAAGTTAGGTGGCCGGGATCAAATCGGAAACCTTCCGGTCACAAAACCAGAATCCTAACCAACAGCCCACAACTGCCATCAAATATAAGATGATATATGATAATATAATATGTATGTAATATAATGACGGTGTATGTGACAAACTTTGATTTGAATATGAGTTTTATTGTCATCTCAGCTATATACAGTACAGTACATATTGAAACAAAACAAAGTTACTCCAGGACCAGGTGCAACACCTAACACAAGTGTAATGAAAAACAAACAATAAACATACAATAAATATAAGTCCTGATAAATACAAAAAGTACAAAACAAAAAAGTGCTTGTCTAAATAGACTAAAACACGTTACAGGATGAAGGACAAATGTGATGGTCAATATGCGGTACTGAGTGTTATCTAGTGGGAAGAAAAATTCCAGCCTATAGTGTGTTTTTAGCAGACAATTACAGATTTTTTTCTGCAGCAGAGATGGGAGAGAAACCCCAATGATCTTCTCAGTCGTCCTCACTATACACTGGAGGTTCTTGTGGTCAGATGCAGTGCAATTCCCAAACCAGACAGTAATGCAGGTGCTCAGGATGCTCTCTATATAACCACACTACAATAATTGTCCATTTAGTCAGCTCCACTTAAACATTGGTGTAGGTTATTGTTGTACTATTACAGTCCTTATGTTTCTCTGTGTCATGAACACCACAGTGAAAGCATTATTTGACTGATGGATCATTCTCAGCACTATGACACTGATGTGGTGCTGGTGTTAAGTGTTAGCCTGACCAGAGTCCATTTTCTAACAACTGTCAGCTGGCAGAAGTAAATGCCTAAACCTGAGCACCTTCATTTAGTTCAGACAGGCAGAAAATGAAACTCTGTAGGTACAACACTTTGATTTTCTACAGCTTTATTATTATTTTGCAGTGAGATGACAGTATGGAAAAGATATTTATGCTTTGGCCATTATTGCATTAATTCAGTAATCCACGCTTTAAATCTAAATGAGCATGTATGTACAATATTAAGACTGAACTTTGAATAGAGTGCTAAATTGCTAAAGCACGAGAGGACCATTTGAGACATGCTTCCTACCAATTCCTGGGTATTTTCCATATTGGTACTTCAAATAAGGTTAACAAGGAGAAAAAAAAAGAATATCAAGGGGCAAATGACTGGGCACCCAAACTTTCAAGTACCAATGTAATAAAAAAAAATCCCCCACCTCACCCCAAACCAAAATTAATACTTATGCCCTTAACACAAAATCTTATATTAGCTGCAGCTTTATCATCTGTAAACTTGAGATCCTCAAAATGTTACAGCAAAAGCCATCAAGTACTCTTTTTTTTAACCAGTAAGAGATTAAAGATCTGACGGAGTCACGAACATAAAAGATTGAATTTATTTTACATTTCAGAGAAAATATGTTACAGTTCCAGTTAAACTGTAATGTTCAATATCTAAATATCTTTAGTTATTTATGCCTGTAGAAAAATATGATACAGAATGTCCTGTGATTTCCTACACAATTAACATTGCACATAGTTTCATAACGAATATCTGCTGCACATAAAATGACACCTTTAAAAATCATCTTTCAATTGAAAACCTTTTTTTCTTTGTATTTTTTTTTTTTAAAAAAACAGCATTTTACAAAATAGACATTTCAACATCTTAAAAAGTTTCTCTTCCACCCAGTCATCATAAACAAATCACAAAAAATGCAAAGGACAGCATAAACACTGCAGTGTGGGAGTGCAAAGCCAAAATAAACATGATTATCAGGAGGATTGCTAATTATATCTTTTATGATTAATTCAAAGCAACACTTTAACCATACAGAAGATGAATGAATGGAAGCTTCTTGGCATTGACTAACATGGTTTAGTCTGTGCTAATCTTGAACTGAATCTTGCATCGCGACAGTTCTGGAGACTCCATGTTCTGTACTTTTTTTTTTTTTTTTTTTTACTCCTTTTTCAAATGCATACAATTCATATTATTAAATGTAGCACTTAGCAAATGAACTGAATCAGGTCTTCTACAATTTGACAAAACACAAAAATGAATAAAACATGTATCCCCTTCAAGTGGAGCTGAGAACTGAAAGTGAACAATACATTACATTCAATCAAAACCCACTCCAGATGTGTAGCAACAAGGCCTGCATTATTGCACAATTTTGTGTGCAGTCAAAAGTGAAAATATTACTTTAATGTAATAATGCAAAACTGTCAAAAAGCACTGAGCACTAGCAAAATGTTCTAGCTTCTTTCATAATCAACGCTGCATTTAATGTCACATAATAACCATTCATTGACTGGGAAAAAAACAACACTGCAGACACATGAAAAGGAATGTAGACACAGTATTTAGAAATGAAGAAAGTCTTATAGACATGCCCTGTCCATTTATATTAATAAAAGGAATGTTCATAAAATAAAAAGCCCAATTCAGTGTTCCTTTTGTTAAAAAAAAGATTAATTACTTTTAAGCACAGTCCAAAAAGAACACCATGAATGACAATGAACATACATCTGAAATGAAAATACAGTTAGACTACTGGAAAGACCCTGTCCAATCACACTCATAACAGTAGCTAGACTAGCATTAATGTTATCTAATTTACCAATATCATGGTAAAAATAAAGTCACGAAAATAGCCAGCTGAGCTAACAAGCATCAAGACTGGCACTTGTCTGGAATTAGCAAGTTAGCCAAGTTACCAACAGCATAGAAAAAATGTTAGCTAGCTCAGAGCCATTATCTTAAAGACCAAAAATAACAGCACGGCAAAGACGACTCCATTAAATGAGCTTTGTGCTGCAACAGAAATAAGTGACCATTTATAGTGGTCTCCCCTAAAATTTGAACCAGTTTAAATAAAATTCCACACCTTTTTGAGAATGGTAGAGTGCAAATATTTGGATTATCTATAGTCATCAGAAATCAAACAAAATAGAAAGCCAGTGTTTACTGTTAAAACCTGACCAGACACAGATGTTTTCTTTACCTTTAACTCAGTCTGGGCAGAATTCTAAAAACGTTACAACTCTGGACTGGACAATTTACTGTTCTTGAACAACAAGGCACAAGGATTAGATTCAAGTTTAATGTTTGAGTGCTTAAGCATCAAGAGGGACAACAGAAGTTTTTTTTTATACAGTCATTTACTGTTTAGCCTCTCCAGATGCTTCCGGCCATCGCCTTTTAGTGCATCAGGACAAACTCAGGCTATATTTATACTGAAGCCTGGAACTACCACATGGTCTGAGCCAAAACAGTTCAAATCTGTAACATGCCATGAATTTCCTCTTGCTTCCAGAATCTGTTCTGCTGTGTTCCTGACCTCTGGTAGAAGTTTCTTTTATTAAAGAGTTGTCAGCTAAAGAGATGATGAGACAGGTGAATAGAAATGAAGGTAAGAGGAACAGAAGTCTTAAAGAGCAACACCAACACACTTTTACCTTGTTTCTGGATGACCACCCACTAATATTTGTGATGTGTGGTAATGTTACGATCCTATGCAAAAATGTTATGGAAGTTATCAATAACATTGTGAAAATGAAGCTAGATCACTAGCTAGGAGTAATTAGCTAGGAGAACAAAACAGGTGCTTACCAACATTAGCAATGACATCAGCTACTATATTACCTCAGCAGTAATAAATTTAGATAGGTAGCAAGCTAACACAGCAAGAACAAGATTTGTGCATAACTGGCATTAGCAGCATAGCTCACATTACCTAAAGTAAATATGATAGCAGTTTCAAGCCCTAGCTGCTAGTTTCATATCTACCTAATACCATGATGCTCCAAAATATTTTTTAAGATTAGCAGATGAAAAGACAATGCTCAACCCTTGACAATATAGACAATATAGTGCAAGTTAATGTTTTATTCACATTTTTTCTTTAATGTCACTGGTGTTGCTCTTTAAGATGTTCAGTATTTTAGACCCCTGTGTGAAACACTTCAATGTACAGTAAGCTGTTTATGAAAATGTGTTCCACAGCATCTTCTGCATCAGATTCCTCACAATGGCTCCAGACCCTAAAACTCCATGTTCCAAGACTCCTCATAGCAACGCTCCAGTCTCCCAGTATGCTGAGCATTAGGAGTTGTGGTTAAATTGCTCCAGAACAGTGTTGTTGGTCCTTTCAAAAATCCACTGCTGGCTGGGTGAGCTGGAGTCACAGGTGTTCATAAAGACTCGTTTCTCTGTGGGGTTAGTGTCTACACAGCTGTTACTTATGGGGTGGAAGAGAGTTTTATCCTGCACAAAAAGAGAAATAACAAAATAAGTTTGCACATAGCAAAATAAATTTAGCAGCAATTTAGTCATGGCTACCCAGACTAAAGGACTTTAACCCCACCCATTCAGCCTTAAAGGAGACATACCTTTTTTTACTTTAACTTTTAGCTAACAAAATGTCTGAAGGTCTAAATGAAATGTCTGTCACATCTTTTGGTCAAAATACCTCAGGGGTTAGTCGTCCGATAAGCCTATTTGATGCAAATTTTAGACCCGTCTGAGAAACAGTAGGGTGGGTTAAAGAGGCAGGAGGTTCTGCTCACTAGTGGTGTGCAATACTGCAAGATTTGGTATTGATCCGATAACAAGTATATATAGGGCCAGTAAAAACATTATAAGAGGAAAAAAAACTGGAAAAATGTGAATATGAACCTTCACAGGTCTCTGATGTGCAGAACAGCCAAATAAATGGAGAAATTCTAAGGTTTCAGTCTGTATTTTGAATTTTATTAAAATTGTTTGAGCTTCTTGTTTCGTAAACAAAAATAAGGTAAAATGTTAATTCATAGTTGATTACTGTAATTGATCACTAATTATATGATTGTTAATACTGATATATTATACAAACCGGATTCCAAAAAAGTTGGGACGCTA